>APFE030199926.1:149977-183477 GCA_000404065.3 Pinus taeda
AGCTTTGTTGATGCCTCCAATTCAGGAAGTAAGGATAGACTAGAGCCAGATAGGGACCCATCTATGCTCACAATGTTCCTTGAAACATGCATGAAGCTACTATGCGATAGTCAGGTTGTAAAAGGACTACAGGAAATCATTAACAGATGCGGTGGGACTGCACCAGAAGAGTTGCGCGTAGTCTGAAAGATTGGAAAGCATAAGATTAGAACATGAAGAGAAATGAGGTTAACCGTGCAAATTGAAGAATATGAGATGGACCAAGTAATTTTGGATTTAGGATCGAATGCGAATGTTCTGCCAAATTAGACATGGGATCACATGGGGAGGCCTATGCTGCAATGGTCTCCTATTCAGTTGTGAATGGTGAACCAACAAAAGATAATACCGCTAGGGTCATTGTAGGGAATTACAGTGGATATTGAAGGAGTGAGTGTGCTAGAAGACTTTGAAGTGATAGAGATTGTTGATGACAGCAATCCCTACCCCACACTCTTAGGAATTCATTGGGCCATTGACATGAACGGGTTGATTAATATGAAGAAGTGCAATATGATTTTTGAGAAGAAGTCTCTGCGCGTAGTCATACCCTTGGACCCTGCTGAGGGATCGTGTTATACAGAATTAGTGCACGTCTATGAAAGTGATGATGATTTGGATTGCATCTACAAAATAACCACGTGGGAGCAAGACTGGGTAAATCCCACTGCGGATGCATGAATTTCATGGGAGTGCGAAAGCTCCTGTACTTTGGATTCAGATGAGGAGATAGAGCGATCGCAGAACTGGTTACACAAGGTAACCACGCTTAATTATAACATGATGACCAGATCACTACGCTGCGTATGAACAGAAGTGAGAGATCTGCCTACTTATGATGGATTAGGTGAGCTAGATGTCTTCTTGGACAAATTTGAAAGGGAGTTTCCGGAAAACCAGCACTTCCAGGCCTTGAATTGCATAATGAGCACTATGCCTGCGAGGTGGTGGTGTACGCACAGAGGAAGCTTTGAAGACTGGCACGCATGTATGAGGATAATGTGGACATGGTTTGGGAAGCCTAGAGTGTGGTTGATAGATAAATGCAATGGACAGGATGGTTGACACGCACATTTGTCCAGGTGGATACAAGTATATGGCAAGAAACATACGTGGATGCACATGAACTTCGTGTTGGGAGATATGGTCAATAAGCATGTGTTGGGGGGGGAGGGGAGAACAAATGGCTCATCAAGTTTGAACGATAGAGTGTGGAAAGAACAGTCATATAGAAAGTTATCCACACGGAAGCATTCAACGATGTGTGCAAAGCACTAAATAAGGTATGTAGTGTGCAGCAGAGTGATTGGGACCTACGTGTACCAGCAGTACTATGGGCTTACAAGGAAACATGTAAGAAATTGATGGGACAGATGCCTTTTAGGCTAGGTTATGGAGCGAACGCTATAATGCCGATGAAGTATATCATGCCTAGTCTATGCATAGCAACGCCTATGGATACGATGGATCATGGAGCCTTGGAAGAAGGGATCACACAGTTGGTAGAGCTCAAAGAAGAACACTTGGGACCTAATGAAGAGATCTAGTAGGGTGATCTTAGGCTCCAAGAACTCATGAATGAAAGAGTTCGCTTGAGGGAGAAAAGCACCATGGTGGAAGAAGAAGTTAAGAAGCTTGAGAAAGGAATAAAGAAGGACTTTCTTGATAAAAATACCATGGTGATAAAATAAGATGTGCACGATTATGTTGATGAGCATGGGAACTACCGCAGAGAGTTGATCAATTTGATGCCTTGGATTGGACCGTATGTTATTAAGAAGCTCATAGATGGTGGCGCAGTGCAGGTAGTGAAGTTAAAAGCCAAACTTTTCAAAGAAAAATCAAATGATAGTAGGTTGAATCCCTATACAAGTGGCATAGGCACCTGACTAGCCATGGGAAGCGTAGTCGTAGCACTCCTGGCAGTTGAAAGGAGGTGATGGACTATAAACTACTTTTCCCGAGAGTTGTGCGAGGACAGGATTGCACGCAGGAGCGAAGTGTCATAGGGTCCGCAACAAAACAAGGTAGTTGCACTGCCACGCGGGTTGGCTAAGTGACCATTATAGTCACTATTCATGATGTGATGCTTGGTTTGAGACCAAATGGAGTGGGTGCTAGGCATTTAAGGTGAGCTTTATGGGCTAGATTTGGGAAAAAAATGTCGCCAAGGAAGCATTAATGGACCGGATTTGGAGGAAACAGTCAAATTTGAATTCAAAAGGTGTTATAAATTACAAAGGGCTACCCAGCAAACAACACTTGGTCATTTGAGAATTGAGCCATCATGCGCCCAGAGATTTCTGCACCCAGACCTATTAGAGTTGAAGGCATTGTTTGAGCACCTATCTGAGCAGTTAAGAGACTTCTAGAAAAGCAAGATGGAAACATCTGAAGAATCTAGGGATATCGGAGAGATGACCATCGAAGAGGCCACGTGGGCCATGATAGTAGAATATGCCCCTAAGAGCATCGGGATAGTCGTGAAAATCCTTAAATCACTGCACATGCCCAGACCCAAGAAAGATAAGTTACCCATGATTCTGGTGTGCGTGTCCCCTAGAATCCCACTATGCACTAAATTGACCATGGAAGAAAAGGGGAAGAAGTTAATTTGGAAACCAATGAGGAGGAGGAAGACCTTGAGGACATCCTGGTAGAAGAGGAGGAGGAAAAATAGATGGAGGAGTAAACTGAGGCCACAGACTTTCTAACTAGGATGCTTGCATATGTTCCTCCATGTAAGGGGAAAGCGAGGGTACCTAAGGACCTAGAGGAGAGAAAAAGATCTTTGCAGACCCCACTGCTACCCAATGATATCATTTTTGAAGGAGCACACCTGGGATGGTCTTCACGTGAAGATCTCCACATCGACAGAGTGACTCAAGGGTGAGTCATGATGTTTGTGTTGGGGGCTTGTTGGGCACGGGATCCCCCAAGGCACGTTTTGGGTCTTAAAGCCCAAGTTTTGACTAAATCCGATGTAAATTCTCCGCACTTTTTGGGCGCAGAGTGAGAATATTGTAAATGAGTCATAGGGTTGTCCGCCCTCATTTTTGTAATGTAATGTTGGTCTAAGATATCTATCCATGGTCCGCAGACCATGGGATTGTATAACTAGAGTGAGGCTCTAAGTTGTAAATAGGTAACCAAATGGAAGATGAAGAATTGTGTCTTAGTTGAAGTGCAGAGTAGAGTCTTTGGGTTGTAGAGTAGGAGAAGGCTCTACAGCTGAGTGTGTAGAGGCCTAGTAGTCCGCAGATGGGTGCGTGGACCCCTGCAGCTGAGTGTGCAGGGCGAGCCGAGTCCATAACCATTGGAGAAGTAATAAAGAGAATTTTCTCATCATTCCAGTGTATCTTTTTCTTGTTTTGAACATTGAATGTGTTGGGTATAATTTGAATTTCTATTGTTTATATGATGCATGAAATTATATGTTTGTGTTGATTAAGCAAATATAAGATAAAACATCTGTTTACGCAAAGTTAACTAACAATTGTAAGAACATAAGTAAGATCCATTGTGTAACCTGGGGAAATAGCACATATCACTATGTAGCACGAAAGAACCTCAGTCCCTAGTTAGAGCTGTACAAAGGTGATTATAATAGGTCGAAAAGGTATCGTAGCTCAAGATAGTGCGCGAAGTGACTTGCGTAAGGTTGTTCACAATTGGACTAAATTGACACCTCAGACATCTCAAGGGTGCAGAAACTTGGTTCTAGCATTGCCCCATACTGCTTCGAGTCAGACCTTAGTCCACACTCCATGAGCTACTGTAGAAAGGGCCAGTAGTACAGGGATTTGTTTGACTAATTAACTCTAAACCTGGGTCAGGCCCCAACAATCCAACAAGCTCCTTTTGAACTTGCTGATGGAATCCAACCAAAAACCTATCTTCTTCCAACTCTGTTAGTTGTGTGAGCCTATCTTCTAGGGCTCTACGAGCTGCCATTCCTATGAATGCCTCTATGCATAGACTAGGTACAATGTACTCCATCGACATCATAGCTTCTACGCCATAAACTAGCCTGAAAGGCATTTTTCTAATCAACTTTTTGCAATTCGTCCTGTAAGCCCATAGCACTACAGGTATGTGCACATGCCAGTCATTTCTTTGTGCATTAGAGACCTTTGTTAGCATGTTCTCCAATATATTATTAAATGCTTCCATCACCCCATTAGCCTGTAGGTGATATGTTGTACTCTTCTGGTGATGAACCTGGAACTCCTTCATCAGCGTGCTGATCGTCTCATTAAGGAAATATGTACCGTGTGTTAGTGTCAGCATTTTCACACTACCATCAGTGATCAAAATCTGCTCTTTTGCATTTTCATGTTAGGAGTCCCATATTGATGAGTTTGCATTCCATTAGGTCATGGATCCGCTGATCGTGGTAATCACTTCAGTTTTTCCCTCATGATCTGTACTTACTGATCCTCTTCCATATAATTTAGTCATGGTTCATATTTACTTTGCAGTTCATTTCTAAATCTTAGGGTTTGGTCTCATTAGGTTTATGGTCCCACCATGGTCAAAATTTGATGATTATGTACCAATAATGATCAGCAAAGACATGAGGATGCCAATAATGATCAGCAAAGTCATAAGTTATTATTTTTAAAGCCTAATGTAGGTATCACCTCAAAACTTGTTTGGAGGTGAAAACATAGTATTTTGTTTTTATCTTCATTTCTTATGTAATTTTATGTTTCCATATGTAATATTGGTTCCCAGCTACTCCTAAGCATCTAATTATGTTTCCAAGCACTTTCTACTACAAAAATCAAGTCATCATGAGCACCAATTAACCTGCAAAAGCAAAAGAGAAACAAGCACTAAAACCCTAAATTCCTCTCCCACTGAGCCAGGGTTGGCTATGGGAGCAGAGGTATCTAAGGAGAAGAGGCATGAGTGATATCAGAAGGTATAAGGCCATTTCATATCATCAAACATCAAGTCTCCATCATTTGTCAAGAAGTCATTCCAAGGAACAAGCGATTCACCACACATACGGGACGATTTTTCTTCAAACTGTGTTTTTGAGAAATAAAAGATGAATTTGACAAACGTGAGAGAGGTTTTTGTCGATCATAGACCCAAGAAGAAACACATCCTTCAGTTTGTACACAGGTGTCATGGTTTTATATAAATGTCAAAAATAAAGTTGCTACAAGAGAGTTAATGCACTTCTGGAGCGACCTTGGGAAAATCACGATTTCTCCTAGCCATGTTGAGCAAATGACTTTCTTGATGAGTCAAATGATAACAAGACATAGATATCTTTCCAATTAGCTATCATGAGCTCAATTTGGAGTTCAGGGAGAGATCCAAACATTGACTAAAATAGCACTCTACATTTTGGCAGCCTCGTTTTGCACATTTTGACCAGTCTTGGGAGATTGTACTTTTGACAAGCAAAATGAACTCCAAATTTAAAACTTCAAGATGTTCTAGAAATTAGACTTGACAATATTTCTAACGAGATATCCCATGCTCAATTTGGACACCGGGAAGGCCTCCAAAAGTGGTTTTCAAAAATGCATTGTGCTTAGGGAGAAGGGCGTTGCGCTTAGAGCCTAACGCTTAGGGTAGGGA
The DNA here is from genome assembly GCA_000404065.3 of Pinus taeda. Lineage (NCBI taxonomy): Eukaryota > Viridiplantae > Streptophyta > Pinopsida > Pinales > Pinaceae > Pinus > Pinus taeda. The sequence goes on from APFE030199926.1 coordinate 155,615, forward strand.
GCCTCAAAATCACTTCAAATTGCAAATTCTCATGAAATTGCCTTGAATTTCACCTTTTACAAGTAAGTGCCCTCTCTTCACTCAATGTTTGGCTTGCATTTTTTATATTTTGGACCTCTCCTCCACTCCTAGTATTAAACCTAATTTTCCTCTATAAACCCTAATTAGTTTCTCTATTCCATTGCCTAGCATGATAACTCAAACTCTTTACCTATTATTCCCCTCACCTTCATCTACATATCATTCCCAAAAATCCTCCCCTCACTCTCATAGCTTATGCTATGCCCATAACCATATAAAATTCACTCATCCCTACAAACCCTATAACATGCCACTCATCCCCATTACAATGTCCCATTTACATTGTCAAAATTGTGCAAACTAAGAGAGATGATTAAATCATGGATAGAGGTGATTCTGACTATGATGAGGAGACAACAAGTGAAAGTTAATCAAAAAGGAGAAGGCAACAAGGAAAGCCTCATAAGGGAGGCAAAATCACAAGAGAGGGAAATTGTCAAAGATGTCATTATTCAGGAGAAAGAAGCCCAAAAACAAGCTTTGATGGACAAATTAGAGAGAGCTAAGTTTGTCATCACTTACCTAAAGCAAGAAAAGAAACAGCTAAGTCATAAACAGGTGCTCATGGAACTTGAGCTACTGAAGACAAAGAGGCAAAGTGACAAAGAGGCTCATGTCACTTTGAATCCTATCAAACAATATAGGGAAACTTGGCTTGAAAGAGTCAACCTACATCTTGAAAGGCTAATTGGCAAGGCCAACAGGGATAAGAAAATTCTTAGACACATGGCATACCATTACATGGCTCGTAACAAAATTTATAACATGAGGATTAGAAAGTTAAAGGTTAGGCTAAGGAGAGATTTGGAGCGCAAAAAGGAGCAAGATAGGTTAAAGATGTTGGTTGAAGCCTCCCTATCCTATCAAACCAATTGATGGAGGTGTCTCATGCCAAATTTTGGCAGCCTTTGAAGAAATTTTGTCATTTTGAAATTTTGGAAATTCAAAACACAGAAAATCTGCCCAGAAGCGCAGCACCACCAGCGCTACGCTATTATTTTTCTAGGGGAACCCAATGGAAAAATGGCTTGCATTTTTGGATTCAAGGCATCAAGGACATGCACCCTAGAAATTTTCAGAATTTTTGGAGCAGAACTGGTCCACCAAATGGTCCAAAAACTCCCCAAAAATGACCTTTCTACCTCCTTTTGGACACACAGAAGCAGACTTGGGAGATTCCAGTTTTGAGGGGGAAAATGAGCTCCAAATTGAAAAATTATAGGTGTTCCAAAAATGATACTTTAAGACCTTTCCAATGAGCTATCATGGCCTCAATTGGGCTAAGGGGAAGGCCTCCAAAATCACGTGGAAAGCGACACTGCGTTTCAGGCTATTATGCTCAGGGAGCCAAAATTCGCCTATTTTGACTATGAATTCGATTTCTCTCTCCTCATTGATGATTTCACTGATGTAATTGATGAAATGGAATGTAAATGTAATGTTAAAATAGTGTTATAGGGTATATTCATTAGTTAGATGTGGCTTTGAGGCAAATAAATCAATTTCCCCTCTTTTAGAGGCAAGTTGTTTGACTGACTATATTCTAGTTATTTGTTGGGAAATAATTGAAAAAACCCCTCTTTTCATGGATTCGACCCCTGAAGGTCAATATTAGTTGTTAATATGTCTATATTTTGTGTTTTCTTGGTCATTTGGTGAGGTTGGACTCAACTAGACTCTTATGCATTGACTATACACCATTTTGTAGCAGTTTGGTAGGAAACTAATAAAATTGCAGCTATTTTTATGGGATCCCTGTGGTATGGACTTTTAGCATAGTTTCTTCTTCTTTAATTATGTTTTCATGTGTTTTATTTATTCCTCATTCATGTAATTTCTTCTAGTTGGATGTTTTCAAGTAAAATAGGTGGAATCCATTAAGTTTGATGCTCTGCCTTGGGAAAACACCAATTTTTCAAGTTTTTTCTACTGTTTAAGAAGGATCCATGACTTCCATATGCCCTTCTTAGCTTCTCACTAGTCAAGAACTTCACCTCATCAAGCCTAAGAGTGTTAAAGCCTATGCGTACCTTGCCCCATAGAAAACCCTGCATTTCTGACCTAATTTCCTAGACCTAAACTGCCCAACTCCATTTGATCGAGCAAACACCAACAAAATCAATAAAAACCATTCGAGCTACTATACCTAGCCTAAAATCCTTACCTGATTCAGTCATCTCGACTAAGATTCTAAAGGAGAGAGCCCTCTCTTGGCCTTGTAGGGCTAGCTACAAGGTTAAGCTTGGTTTGTGGTTACCTTAGAATTGCCTCCCTTCAGCCTAAGCTCAATCTAGGCGATAACATAGTGGTGACCATACTGGGGAAGTAGTTGTATGTTCCTCAGTAAAATGTATCGAGTTTAGATCTGATTGTTGATGGTGGACAATGATCAAACACCAGAAGGTTGAAATCATTCACCTGGAAACTCTAAATCAGTTTGAAGATCAAATCCAAGGACTCCACTGGAGGACGAACCTGACCAACAAAAACATGTAAGGACAATATGGAAAGATCATGTATTCAAGTTAGAATTTCATCCAAGACATTATGTTCTTTGTAATTATTTCTTCTCTTTTCCCAAGAATGTCAATAAGGCTTTACAAAGTATACTATATTGAGATAAGATCCTAGACCTGCTTTTGATTCTTTCCCTTTGAAGATTGTGAATACAAAATATTCACATGCATTTGATCTTGATCAAGACCCTTCATTTGATTCTATGATGACCGTCTTCAAACTGATGAGTCTAAAGAGACCAAGACTGATTCTACAACTTTTGTATATACTCCTATACCTTGTAATATTCTAGATAGATACAAGCCTCTGATTTTACCTCCTATATCCTATGCTTTCCCTGAAAATCATTACCTATATCTACCAAGATTTGATGGTGAATGTGACAACGTCACTGCTAAGAGACATGTACTAAATTTTGAGTGTTTTCTTGACCTTTGTGAAGTTGATGAAGAAGATGTCAGTGTTAGGCTTTTTGCTCTTTCTTTGCAAGGAAAATTCAAGAGTTGGTTCACAACCCTGCCTAATGTGAGCATCTCAGATTTCCAGCAGTTCGTCAAAGTTTTCCTCGACAAGTGGGTGGTCAGACAGAACCCTTTCTTGATTCTAGAAGAATATAACCAGCTGAAAAGATTGCTAAAAGATATAGTGCAACATTTTTCTGCTAGGTTTAACCAAGTCTATTTTTCGATCCCTACTAATATAAGACCTCCTCCTAGATCAGCTCTCTTACACTACCTGAAAGCCTTTGATCCAGAAATGGAGTTTCAGCTGAGGAAAAGGAACATGCAACAATTGAAGAGATGAAAAACAGTGTAGTAGATGTAGAGGCTAATCTATTGATCAGAAGAGAAAAGTTGAAGGAAGAAAAGATGAAGAACATAGATCCAGAGGAATCAACATATTTAGAGGTAAAGCTTGACATTTTGGTAAGTGCAGTGAAAGAGATGATGCAAAAGATCACCACATGGAATGAGTATGATTTTCAATACCATGGCTCGTTGATTGAAGAAGAACAAGTGGCTGATCCAAAACATTTTCTTTCTTCTCCCAGTTGTCATAGATCTGATAATGATTGTTTTATAGATCATCTTGGAGAAGAGAGATCTGTTGATATGACATGTATGCTTGATGATGTGTTCTATACTGATGATTTGCCTCAGTTTGATCAGTATGATGATGATTATGTAATCCAAACAGAAGTTAGTCTTGTAGACAAATCAGAAGCTGGTTTGTGGAAGGAGGAATTTCACTTTCAGAAGCTCAAATACAGTTATCAGTCGTTGCATTTCAGCTATGGAAGTGAGGAGGAAAGTGCAGAAAATGTTGAAGTAAGTGAAGGATCTTTTCCTTTTTGTTTTTCTTCATTTCAGTTCATCAGAGACAACTTTCATGCAATCAGAAATCAACTATTGACAAGTTTTGATCTGGACCATCTTGAGGGCAATGAAATCCTTGTTCAAGACTTATCATATCTAGATTTTCAACCCCCGAACGCAATTTATTGTCAAGTTGCAGGTGAAGACTTGGCAGCTGGAACATATGATCAAATGATGCTAGATGATTCCGCACCATTATGTTTTGAATCATTTCAGTTTTTGAAGGGAATTTTGCATATAATATCTTTAAATGAGCAGCCTGTAGAAAATCATGCAATCTCATTAGAACTAATAGAAAATGGACTGCAAAAGTATTTTTAAGTTTTTCACGATCCAATAGCTGATGTGTTGGATGATATCTGCAGTCAAAATCCTTCTCCATTAGTTATCTGTGAGCGTGAAAAAAGTATTGACACAAACTAGATCCAGTAGTCGGTTTCTTTGTCATTTTCAACAGGAGTCTCATCACAAAGATTAGATGAAAGTTTGAATTCGTGGTATGAGGAGAAACAAAGTAATCAATTGGATGAGCTAAGTCCCAGTGCACATGAATATTAAGATCCTTATGTAGTGTTTTTGGAATTAGATAGATATTCCATATTATTCAATTTGGGAAAATTTGGATCTGTTTACAATTTTTCATGGGAGTTTCCTTTCAGTAGTTCTCTCTTGTTGTTCATAAGCAAGCGCTTGCGAAGAATTCAAGTAGCATCCAGAATACTTACTTGGTTGCGTTGGTTGTTTCATTTCACTTGATTAGTTGATGAATGGAACAGTTAAAGTAGTTTTTATTGAATAAGCTCCATTTTGAGCATCTTTTCCAGTTTGTCAACTGTGTTTTAGTATCGAGTTAGTTTTTAGTTGAGTAGAAGTCAGTTTGTGTCATCAAGTCGTCAGTTTACAGTCATTCATTTCAGTTTTAGTTTTTGACTCCATGCCCAATGGATAAGGCTACTAGGTCTACGGTGTTCTTGGCACCTCCAAGGAGCTACCATCCTCATTGGAGCCAATGTTAGTGTCAGCATTTTCACACTGCCATCAATGATCAAAATCGGCTCTTTTACATTTTCATGCTAGGAGTCCCATACTGATGAGTTTGCATTCCATTGGGTCATGGATCTGATGATGGTGGTAATCACTTCAGTTTTTCGCTCATGATCTATACTTGATGATCCTCTTCCATGTCATTCAGTCATGGTTCATATTTACTCTGTAGTTAATTTCTAAATCTTAGGGTTTGGTCTCATTAGGTTTTAGGGTCCCACCATGGTCAAAATTTGATGATTATGTGCCAATAATGATCAGCAAAGACATGAGGATGCCAATAATTATCAACAAATTCTTAAGTTATTATTTTGAAAGCCTAATGTAGTTCTCACCTCAAAACTTGTTTTGAGGTGAAAAAAAACATAGTATTTTGTTTTTATCTTCATTTCTTATGTAATTTTATGTTTCCATATGTAATATTGGTTCCCATCTACTCCTAAGCATCTAATGATGTTCCCAAGCACCTACCACTGCAAAAATCAAGTCATCATGAGCGCTAATTCACTTGCAAAAGCAAAAGAGAAACAAGCACTAAAACCTTAAATTCCTCTCGCACTGAGCTAGGGTTGGCTATGGGAGCAGAGATATCTAAGAAGAGGAGGATGAGAGATATCATAAGGTATGAGACCATTTCATATCATCAAACATCAGGTCTCCATCATTTGTCAAGAAGTCAATCCAAGGAACAAGCCATTCACCCACATAAGGGACGGTTTTTCTTCAAACTGTGCTTCTAAGCAAGAAAATATGAATTTGACAAAACTGAGAGAGGTTTTTGTCCATCATAGACCCTGTAGAAAGATATCCTTCATTTTTTACATAGGTATCATGGTTTTAGAGAAATGTCAAAAATACAGTTGCTACAAGAGAGTTAATGCACTTCTAGAATGATCTTGGGAAAATCAAGATTTCGCCTAGCCTGTTTGACCAAATGACTTGATTGATGAGTCAAATAATAAATAGACACAAAGATATTTCCAATGAGCTATCATGAGCTCAATTTGGAGTTCAGGAAGACCTCCAAACATTGATTGAAATAGCACTCTGCATTTTGGCAGCCTCATTTTGTACATTTTTACTAGTCTTGGGAGATTGTACTTTTCACAAGGAAAATGAACTCCAAATTGAAAATTTCAAGATGTTATGAAAATTAGACTCGACCATATTTCCAACAAGCTATCCCATGCTCAATTTGGGCACTAGGAATGCCTCCAAAATTGGTCTTCAAAAATGTGTTGCGCTTAGGGAAAAGGGCGTTGCGCGTAGGGCAAGGAGCCTCAGAATCACTCCAAATTGCAAATTCTCACCAAATTGCCTCGAATTTCACCTTTTACAAGTAATTTCCCTCTCTTCACTCAATGTTTGGCTTGCATTTTTTATATTTTGGACCTCTACTCCACTCCTAGTACTAAACCCTAATTTTCCTCTATAAATCCTAATCAATTTCTCTATTCCATTGCCTAGCATGATAACTCAAAATCTTTACCCATTATTCCCTTCACCTTCATCTACATCTCATTCCCAAAAATCCTCCCCTCACTCTCATAGCTTATGCTTTTCCCATAACCATATAAAATTCACTCATTCCTACAAACCCTAGAACATACCACTCATCCCATTACATTGTCCCATTTACATTGTTAAAATTGTTCAAACTAAGAGAGTTGATTGAATCATGGATAGAGGTGATTCTAACTATGATGAGGAGACAGCAAGTGATAGTTCAGCAGAAAAGTGAAGGCAACAAAGAAAGCCTCATAAGGGAGGCAAAATCACAAGAGAGAGAAATTGTCAAAGATGTCATTTTTCGGGAGAAAGAAGCCCAAATAAAAGCTTTGATGGAAAAATTAGAGAGAGCTAAGTTTGTCATCACATACATGGAGCAAGAAAACAAACAACTAAGTCATAAATGAGTTCTCATGGAACTTGAGCTACTGAAGACAAAGAGGCAAAGTGACAAAGAGGCTCATGTCACTTTGACTCTTATTGAGCAAGAAATCGAACAAGATAGGGAAACTTGGCTTGAAAGAGTCAACCTACATCTTGAAAGGCTCATTGTCAAGGCCAACAGGGATAAGAAAATGCTCAAATACATGGCATACCATTACATTGCTCGTAACAAAATTTGTAACATGAGGATGAGAAAGTTAAAGGCTAGGCTAAGGAGAGCTTTGGAAGGAAAAAAGGCGTAAGATAGATTAAAGATGTTGGTTGAAGCCTCCCTAGCATATAAAAGCAATTTATGGTGGTGTCTCATGCCAGATTTGGGTAGCTTTAGAAGAAATTTTGTCATTTTGAAATTTTGGAAATTCAAAACACAGAAAATTTGCCCAGAAGCGCAGCGCCACCAGCATTGTGCTTTTTCTAGGAGCACCCAATGGACAAATGGCTTGCATTTTTGAATTCAGGGCATCAAGGACATGCACCCTAGAAATTTTCAGAATTTTTGGAGTAGAACTGGTCCAGCAAAAGGTCCAAAAACTCCCCAAAATGACCTTTCTACCTCTTTTTGTACACAGAAGCAGCCTTGGAAGATTCTAGTTTCAGGGGGGAATGAGCTCCAAATTCAAAAATTCTAGGTGTTCCAGAAACCAGACTTGAATACCTTACCAATGAGCTATCATGGGCTCAATTTTTCCTAAGGGGAAGGCCTCCAAAATTAGGTGGAAAGCGGCACTGCACTTACAACCAGTGGCATTGCGCATAGGGCCATTTTGCTCAAGAAGCCAAAATTTGCTTATTTTGATTATGAATTTGATTTCACTCTCCTCATTGATGATTTCATTGATGTAATTAATGACATGGCATGCAAATGTAATGGTAAAACAGTGTTAGAGGGTAGATTCATTAGCTAGAGGTGGTTTTGAGGCAAATGAATCAGTTTCCCCTCTTTTAGAGGCAAGTTGTTTGACTGCCTATATTCCAGTTCTTTGTTGGGAAATGGTTGAAATAGCCCTTCTTCTCATGGATTCGACCCCTGAAGGTTAGGATGAGTAGTTTACATGTCTATATTTTGTGTTTTCTTGGTCATTTGGTGAGGTTGGACTCAACTAGATGCTTATGCACTGACTATACACCATTTTGTAGCAGTTTGGCAGGAAACTAATAAAATTACAGCTATTTTTATGGGATCCATGTGGTATGGACTTCTATCATAGTTTCTTCTTCTGTAATTATGTTTTCATGTGTTTCATGTATGCCTCATTCATGTAATTTCTTCTGGTTGGATGTTTTCAATTCAGATAGGTGGAATCCATTAAGTTTGATGCTCTGCCTTGGGAAAACACAAATATTTCATGTTTTTTCTACTGTTTAAGAAGGATCCATGACTTCCACATGCCCATCTGAGCTTATCACCAGTCAAACACTTCACCTCATTAAGCCTGACAATTCTAAAGCCTATGCCTACCTTGCCCCATAGAACACCCTGCATTTCTGACCTAATCTAGACCTAAATTTCCTAGCTCCATCTGATCTAGCGAACACCAACAAAATCAATCAAAAACTTTTGAGCTACTATACTTAGCCTAAAAACCTTACCTGATTCAGTCATCTCGACTGAGATTCTAAAGGAGATAGCCCTCTCCCGGCCTTGTAGGGCTAGCTACAAGGTTAAGCTTGGTTTGTGGTTACCCTGGAATTGCCTCCCTTCAGCGTGAGGTCAATCTAGGCAATAACACTACGATCACTCATCAAAATCTTCGGGCAACCAAATCTAGTCAGTGCATACTCAAAGAGGAATTTTGTTGTTGTTTCCCCTTTACAATCCTTTGTGCCTCCACCCATCTGGTCAAATACTCAATGGCAATGATGATGTACCGTGCACCCGTATTCTTTCCTTGAGGTTGAATTGGTCCTACAAAGTAATTTGCCCACTTTTAAACAGCTGTAATGACATCTGCGGATTTAGAGGCATCTCATCCCTCCATGGTGGCCTACCCATCCTATGACATGCATCACATGCCTTACAATAAGCCTTTGAATCCTTCTGAAGTGTCAACCACCATAGCCCAGCTCGTAAAATCTTTTGTGTTGTAGCTTTTCCTGCATAATGTCCTCTTGTGGCTCCTCCATGAGCTTCAACAAGGATTTTGTTCTATTCAAAGTCAGGTACATAACATTGCAGAATTTCATCTGAGCCCATTTTATATAAATTCCCTACGATGATAGAAAATTATGTCGTGCACACCACTAGCTCCTTATTTTGTTGACTAGTATACCCTTCTGGAGTCATCCCTTTTGTCAGGAAGTGTATGATATCTACAAAGTGATTGTCCATGACATGCACTACAAAGAGCTACATGTCCGACAATCCTTCCTCCAAATTAGTGGACTCCTCTCCTATTTCAATGTGCGGTTAATGATACGGTCCGGCATTCAATCGTCCTGGCTTCACAATAACTTTGAAATAATATTCCTGAAATAGCAGCAACCATCTACATAGCTTCCCCCCCAACACAGGCTTGTTCACCAAGTACTTCAATGCAGAATGGTCTGTATACATCTTAAAGTGTCTACCTAGCAAGTAGTGTCGAAACTTCTAAAGCGTGTACACCATGGCCAACCCTTCACGCTCTATTGTTGAATAATTCTTCTCAACTTTAGACAACTTCCTACTTGCAAACACTATAGGATGATCCAATTCTCCTTCACTGGCCTGTGTCAGTACTGCCCTAAGTGCAATACATGACACATCCACATGCATGTGAAATTCCTTCCAATCTGGGAAGACTAGGATCGGCATGGTGGCTATATTTTCCTTCGACACATCAAAGCTTTGTTGAAATTCTTCATTCCAACAGAACTTGGCATCCTTCTTTAGCATCTTCTCCCTTGGTGCAGTAATCTAGGCATAGCTTTTGATGAATTTTCTATAGCACCCTGTATGCCCCAACATTGTAGTTGTTTCACACTTCTTGGTGCCTCCAAATTGATTATAACCGTGATCTTAGTAGGGTCTGCCATCAAGCCTTGTCTGCATAACAAATGTCCCAGGAGGATCACAAAAGGGACACAAAACAAGAATTTCTTCAAATTGAGTGTGATATGATACCTCTGACATGTGTCCAGCATCAAGCGTAAGCTAGCTACATGTTGCTTTACCATCGTAAACACTTTCCAATCATCAAAGTATATCTCCAAAAACTTATGAATGAAATCCTTGAACGCCACAATGACCACGCATGAAAATATCGTCAGCACATTCTTCAACCCAAAAGGCATTACTGTATACTGGAAGCACCCCCACTCCATGGAAAATTTCATCTTACTTCTATCCAACTGCGTGATCTTGATCTAATAGTACCCCAAAAATCCATCTGTGAATGAATATGCCTCCTGTCCTCCTACATTATCCAGCACCTCGTCAGTGAACGGAGTTGGAAAGGGATCATGTATGCAGGCATCATTCAACTTCCTGATATCTACGCATATCCTTATTTCATCCTTATGTTTCTTGTCTTGAACTACCATTAGGATTATCCAATCAGACTCTTCTATTGGTTCAATGATGCTCTCCACAAGCATTTTATCCAACTCTAATCGAACCTTTTCTTCATACTTTAGATCGAGGTGGTAAGGCCTCTACTTGATCGGCTTCACGTTCAGTTTCAGCATAATTTTCTTCACCCCTAGGTCTCCTATTATCCTCTTTAGGTGTAAGAACTTCGTAGGCAATAATTCTTGGTATTCACAAAGCAATTCAGCAACCTTATCTACTGTTGTGTCATCCCAATAGTCCCCAATCTTTGCAAACTTCGGCTCTGCCTCTGTCCCAATGTTCACTTGTTTTGTTTTTAGCAACATGGTGATATCTGGATTTTCAATTTGCGGTCCTTCAACTTCGCGGTGACCTTCAGTCTCTAGGATGTTAATGTTCCTCGGGTTCTCGTCCTCTTCTTTGACAGTCACATTGTAGAACTCCTACACGTGCCTCAGCTGGGTGGTCCAATCTGGTTGAATCAAGTCCAAGGGATCTTGCGATACTCTGAGGATTGTTGCCTTAACTTCCTACAATGCTTTTTTAATACTCTCAAACCCATCCTCAAAGTTAAGCATCAACAAGAATCCTTGTCACAAAACATCCCATTCTTCAGTGCCATGGCAGGGCTCTGTCTCTGAGTACCAGCTCATCGATATTACATCCAAAGTATGACAAAATTGGTGCACCCATTCAGGCTAAGGCTCTCCTCCATAAACCTTCATCCATTTAGCCAGGTGATCGCATGGGTCATTCCTCCCATCATATTTCTTTGTTAGCCACACTTGTGGGTGACAAAATTGCATGTGCCAATCATCTTTTTTTGCATGTGCCAATCATAAAAATTGTCATTGTGCGTGCCTCGCCATCTCACAGGCGTAGTGCACAGCACCCAATCCAAGGCTTGGAAGTGATGCTTCTCTGGAACTTCTCTCTCGAATGCATCCAAAAATTTATCAACATCAATTAAACCATCATAGTAAGGTATATTTCTTACCTCTAATGATACATAGTGCAACGACTTGGTCATCATATTACAGCGCAGCATAGATGCTTCATGCAATCAGTTTTTCCAATGTTCCAACTCCTCATCTAAATCTTAAGTGCAGGAGATTTTTTGGTCCCATGCAATACGTCCATCCATTGTCAGATTCACCCAATCCTAATCTTGCACCATTTTCTTGTAAATCTGGTCCAAATCATCATCGCTTTCATAATCGTGGACCAGTTCAGTATAGCGTGGTCCTTTTGCAAGGTCCAAGGGAACTACTACGTAGAGTGATTTCTTCTCAAATACCATCTTTCACTTCTTCAAATTGACTGCCCCATTCATGTCAATGGCCCAGTTGATCCCAAGGAGCATAGGGTAGGGATTGTTGTCATCCACAATCTCTATCACTTCAAAGTCAGCCAATGCGCTCATGCCCTTAATATCAATTGTCACTCCCCGCAATCTTCCCATGGGGATAATTTTCTGCTAATTTTCCATTCTTAACTGAATCAGAGACCACTGTAGCATAGGTATCCCCATCCTCTCCCAGGTCAATTTAGGCAAGACAGTCGCATACGACCCTAGATCCAAAATTACTTGATCCATCTCATATTCACCTATATGTGCAGTGAGCCTCATCTCACACCCCATTCTTTCCTTATGCTTACCAATCTTCCTGACTACGCATGGTCCATCAAGATCATTTTCTTTCCATGCACACTTATTTATGAGCTCATGTATCCCTTTCACGGCCTTGCCGTCATGTAGTAGCTTCATACAGGTCTCCAAGAAAGTAGTAAGCATGGATGGGTCCATGTATTTAGCTGGCTTGTCCTAACTTCTTGAGGTAGAGACCTCAACAAAGATTTTCTTCACTTCCATGAATGTTTCCCATGTGCATTTCATATCAAACCCGACCTTCTTTTCTGGAGCTTTGTGAACCCATTCAATTTCTCCAGGCTGCTTCCCCTTATCTTTTCTAGTCATCATCCCACTCAACAACACAATATTTACCTTGGGATCCTCTTCACGAGGCTTAGCCCTCATCATTTGCATGTTCTGATTCGGTTGCGGAGGCTGTGCCCCCTTTTCATGTATCTTTGCTAGCAATACCGAGCAATCTTTAGTTTCATGGTCAAACTGATTGCAATATTAGCATGATAGATGTGTCGGATTTGGGAAGTCTCACACGTAATGTCCTGGTCCTCCACAGTTGTAACAAATGACCTACCCCTGACCTATACCAAGTCCTCCTCCACCTCAGCCTCATCTGTGCCCCTGGTATTTGCCTCATGCTCCCCTAGCACCTTGGTCTAGAGACCGGGTTTCTACCTGCACCCTATAAGTGGGCATTCTATCCATCATTAGCTCGTAACTACAGCAATTGTGCTCATCATGACCAACCGATTGACAGAAGTTGCAAAATAGTTTTTACAGTGTATGTACAAATTTCTGTAGCAAGTGGCAATTGTTTATCACATGTTTTCTAGCTACCAAATATATAGCACACCATAGTGTAGGCCTTGTACATGGACCTAATGGAGCTTCTGACCTTAGAGGCATTGGTCCCCCTACTGAAATATAATTTGCGAAGACTAGACAGTGATCTTTTTCATGCCCCTGACCTTTGCACTTCAGGCACCAAACTTCTTTGTGCACCTCTAGATGAGTTGTTCTATCTTTCTTCAAACTCTTCATTTCTAGGCAAAGGTTCTGTGACAGCACATGAATCTATTGAACCCCCAAATTAGCATCTTACATCAGTGTCTCATGCAATCTCATCACAATATCTAGGGCTTCCGCCTGGGTCCCAATCTTTTGTTGTGATAGTGCAACCCTTAGATGAGGCAGAAGCAAAGCCAAAAACCATTCGTATGTTGCCCATCTGTCAGATTCATGTTAGCTTCATGGATTGTACATTTCAATCTCTAATCCAGATCCCAAGGTGTCTCGCCAGGCTTCATCATGATCTCTTTTAATCCCACAATTGATTGTGCTTCATAATTAGGTCTGTTGAATTCCTTATTCAATGTTGTCTGGATATTTGCCAACACAGATGTCAAGTTATCAGTGCAGTACTTAATGTACCACATTACCATGCAACCTTGGAAAGCACTAACCAATGTTGCTTTCTTCATTTGATCATCCGTGATACCTTGAGCTTCCCATACACCCTTCGCAACGAACCAAAATTGGTCCATATCTTCATTTCCCAAGCCCTTGAACACAAGTAGCTTTACTGAGTTTGCCATACTAAATGGTGGCAGAGATGGTTGTGGTGTAGGCGAAGGTGTGTCTGATGGAGGTGAAGATGGAGGCAGTGTGGATGGATGGAGTATTCACGGGAACCTTTCTTTATCAACTAAACAATGCGCTATGGAAAACCTTGTGTTTCATCCTCGTCATCACTTAGAGGAGGTTAAATTAGTGGGCTATATTTAGGGCTTGCTTTCCCTCTTTTCCTAAATGTCCTTCCACTTCACGTAGCCCCAAACACCAAGGTAGTTGCATAACCTTCTTTTCACACAAGAGCATCTTAATCTAGGTATTTAAAAAAATTAGATACTTATCTTGCGGCCCCTTGAAGAAGCGGTGCTCTGCTTCATTGTAACTGACTGAGGTATCAACCATGAGCTCCATCACGAACCCTCCTATGATACGATCAAGCCAATGATCGACAACGTGTGCGATCTTATCATCAGAGGCTTCTAATCTCAGCACTAACTCTGGGGTCCAGACTACTAGACCATCAAGCCTCCACATTCCTTGGACATCTACCAATTTTGTGATCCACACATACAACTCGACCGAGAAGGAACAGAAGAAGATCTCGTGTATCTCTGTGTACGAGCATCTTTCCAACCATCGTTCTTTCATTAATCATGGATTCTTGTTCTCTTGTGCTGCGAATTCGTGGATCTTTCTATCCAACCAGTCTTTGATCTCTTTCTTAGTTGGATTCTAGTGATGCGACATCACACATCTCTTTATGCAGATCCTAGTCCCGGTAGTGGAACCATTTGTTGGTTTGATGGGCCCTGACCTAGGTTTAGAATTAATTAGCCAAGCAAATCCCTACACTACTGGCCCTTTCGGCATCAATCCGTGAAATGCGGGCTGAAATCTCACCCGAAGTAGTATGGGGGGATGCAAAAAACAAGTTTTTGCACCCTGAGATGGTAGTGGTGTTGTTTTATACCCTAACCTTTCCTTCACACAGACTGATAAGCCCTTTAGGGCTTATTGATATACTTCTATATTCAGCTTTGAGACCTTCGCGAAGGTCTGTGATCGTCCTTCGTGTACCCTAAATAGGCAATTCAAACACTTATGCGCCTATGTGACTACTCTTACCGCTGTATTTACCCAGATTAGCTTAAGTGGTGGATAACTTCAACATGCATTATGTTTATCTTCACGTAAAAAAATATTCTTACTTGTATTCATATAACAAAGTAAAACACATAGATTCAGCATCAATACAGCATTAAATCATAAACCCGGTATTCAATATAACATAATCACATACATTCATAACAGAATTAAAATAGCTCATACACAGGTATTTCCAAAATAATTATTTTTATTGATATTTAGATCTCCTTTATAGACTCTAACTACCCTACGCACACAACTGCAGGGGTTTGCACACTCAGCTGCAAACTTCTACCTTAAGCCTCTGTGCACTCAGTTGTAGAGCCTCTTTCATATGCTAAGACTCTTTGCTCTTAGCTCTCATAGACCCATTATGTTCATCAACATCAACTATGAACTAAGACCCCCTTAGACTCTTCTAAGAATTCCCTTTTTATACAATCCCATGGTCCGCGGACCAAGGGTGGATCTCATAAAGCCTACACAAGTTACATAAACTAGGGGCAGAGACCCTTGTTGACTCTTTACACCTTCATACTCTGCAACCACAAAATGCAGAGACTTTATATTCTTTATACAATACTTGGGCCTTTAGCCCCAAAACTTGGGCTTTTAACCCCAAAATTGACCCTAGGGGACCCGTTCCCAACAATCATGATAATTACTTTTGATTGTTTATGTATGTTTCTCATATAGCATTTAATTCATTCATTAGTTCATCCTAAAATTATACAAATACAATGCACAAAAGACAAAGAACAACAAAAATTAGGTCAGAGATTAAGAATACTTATCTTTTGATAATATTCAACTCCCTCTTTATATATGGCCTTCCTACATTTCTTGCAACTTTTTCAACTCCATATTGCAAGACAACTTCATCCACATCAACATGCATAGGCTAGGGTTTCTTCATCTTTTATTGGAATAAATCATTCATAGGGTATAAACCCCAAACCTTCCTAAATCATACCCTTACTAGGGTTTATAAACTCTATATGATTCATGACCTGTTATATCAATTATGTATTTATCCTCAATAGATAGGGCACAACTTTTTATACAATGTAATACATCATATGTTAGTAGTATATGATTCTTCAAGAAATAGATATTTTGACTTCATAGTACTTGTCCTTCAATCCTTCCATCGAGTAAGAAGTGCTTTAAAGAGAATGGGAGTTCACATTTCTTATAACTCGAATCATATTTCCTTAACTTGCACAATTCCTCAGACTTTGCATCATATTGTAGTTACCTTATAGTCTATGCAAGGATCCATAGATAATATATAATTGACCTCAGATAAAGTGCTTTAGGTTCACAACACGTCCACCAATTTTCGTAGAAGTTAGGTGCCACAAGTTCCATAGATTCAATACACTAATATTTTAAAGAGAAACACAGTCATGTCAATGTCCTTTAGAGGTTCATAATTGTCAAATTTTCTTTGATCGGAGAGAGAAGCTTGTATGTCTCTCAGAGATGCCATTTCGGATGTTAGAGAAGTAATTGAATTTGGATCTAAACCTATTTCAAATTGTAATAGGTTCAACTTATTTACCTTTGATTTGGATCTTAGGAGATTTTAGATGTCAAATAAAACAATTGTTGTTTTCTTCCTATGCCACAAGAACTCGAACTTGAATCTTCATTATGTAAACTTCACATTCTATGAAATAGAGATAGTTCGGATGTCATATATATGTTTCAACTAGTACACTACCTTCAAACTTCTTCCATAGATTAATGTAACAAACTTTGGATTATGAGGCATGGTCATGCCATTGAGAACCTCCAAATTTCTTCATAGTGATAATTTAGACCTCAACACAAATATGAAATTTAGATGATTACTTTATGACTCTTGATATTGAACTAAAGGATTGAAAATGCATATCCCATTTATGCAGGTTCTTTGCCATAAAAACCTGGGTTTGAAAATTTCATAATTACTCACATGCATGTTATGGGACTATTCATTTATACGTAATTTGTGTATATTTTTATGTCCATTAATTAAATATTTATGTTGATACCTATTCTTTAAAAAATAAATATATATATTAATAATATAAATAATATAATATATAATATATATATATATATTATTATATATTCACTACTCTAATTATATTATTATGTGGCAGGTTGCTCCACATGGAAAAGAACCTGCATAGTCAAAAGTAAACAAGTAACAATTTTGCTTTACATTTAATGTGAAATTTTGACTTTTTGTTTATATAATTGAAATAATAGCTTTTCTTTTGTTGAAATATGTATTTCAAGCCCCATGATGATGATGTTCTTGATGAGGAAGAGTTGTGGTCATCCCCCAACTTTGAGGTCACAATAAAAAAGTATGTGAATAAAATGAACAAGCAACTCTACAATTTGATTTGAAGTAGGGATCGTTGTCATGCGACTAAGGGTAGGATCAAGAAATTGAGAGAATATCTTGAGACATATAAGGTAATAACCATATTTTAAAGTGATCTTTCTTATGTCATAAGTTTAATTATGAAATGTGTTTATTAACTTTTACATTATTTAATCAAAAAAGTTTTTTTTTCTTATGTAGTGTTATTTGGAGGAAATTCCCCCCCCCCCCCCCCCCCCAAACATCAGTTAGTTGATACTCAACTTGGTGTTGGTACTATTGGAATCGATGAGACATGACATGAACGTCTTTCCAACACTAGCACCCTACATACATCTGATTCTAGTACTAACATTGGGTCCAAACAATTGGTTCTTACCCATGAGCACATGACCCTTGAGCCACGTAACTAGGCTCTACATCAGGTGGTGAAAGAAGTGACCCTAGTACTAATAACATTATGGGTTCATTTCTTGGAGCATAATGGGTTAAGAGCATGGGGAAAATTGCATGCACATTTTTGGTGAATGATGAAGGACTTATAATAAAAACACCAAAAAATACTTATATTTTTTATGTTTATTTGTTTCATATTTCTATATAAAACATATATTATTGTTTTCAAGCTAATGATTGTATATTTTTTCATGTATGTAACAATTTTTTTTATACAAAAATGGATGAAAAAATCATTAGATGTATTTGGGCCCACCATATACGAAAGGTGGAATTTCCAAAATTCCAACCTTAATAAAGAGGTTATGGATTACCTTGAAGATATATTTAGCGTAGATACCTTCAATAAAACAAAGGTCACTCACACAATCAGAAAATATTTAAAATATTTATGAGACCAACACAGGAAAAAATTGATAAGTAACCCTAAGTAGGAGTTCCCTCCCATGATTCCCAAGACAGAATGGAAGGGCCTCGTTGACAACGCACAGTGGAAGTATATGAGAAAATACAGGAAAACACTACCTGGTCAAGCAAGGTATAAATTACATCTTGAATTCAATACTTTTAATTTTCTTTAGTTTTGAATAAAATTTTAGTATATAACATACTTGAAACTTTTCATAGGTTCCCTGACACTTCGAAGGAAACCAAGGCAAATCTTTATAAGCATGGGTAGCACTAACTAGGCCAGGAAGGCTATTTAAAGCTATTGGCATGAATTGTAAGTACCCAAAACTTCTTAACAATATTCTATGTTATATTACCTTCCAAATTTTTGGTAATTGTGCTAGAAAATAACAAAAATTAATACTATTATACAGTGCAGGTTGATGCACTAAGAACTGAAGCCATGAAGGAAGACCTCTAGATTGGTTTCAAGTTTGGATTTAAGTGCATAGTAGAACACTGAAAAAGCATGGAGAAAACCCCAAGATATAATTTTAAGGACAGGGTAAATAAAAATCGATCCACATTAGCAGCTCATTATTTATAAAATACAATCATGTTTGCTATAAATCTAATGTGTTGCTTTTCTTTAATTAGTAAGGGAGTAGTAAAAATATATATGATTCCATGCCTATTGAGCATCAGTCCTTTGATAGTGTACACCATCCATAACATTTTTGTGCTCCCGAGGAACCCCACGATAGTTGGGTGCAACCCCAAGATATTGCATTAACAGGTGAGGCCCACTATAGTAATAGGGTTGTATATTAATCATATACTTAATAATTTTGTACTTATATAGTATGTACTTATGATTTTTTTACTTTATTTTATGATTTTATACTTATAAATTTGTGGTTTGAATGGTAGACCATGTCGTACAAGAGGATCCTCAATCAAAAGAGGACTATGAGGCAATCATTGCAATGTTGTCAACTAGTGCACAAGGTAAATAATTACAATGCAAATGTATCTTTGTTATTAAAAAACTACTTCAATGATATTCAATATCTAATCATATAAATTTAATATTTTTTGTAAAGGATTCTCTCCCACAACATCCTTGACTCCATGAGAACATCACAACTACAGGTGCAATCCGCTAGAGGAGCCAATTATAATCATTGTGAGAATAGCCCTGGCTAGAAGATGAAAATGCATAAATGCATGGAAAACTTAAGAATTAAGTATGTCGTAATAAGAAGAGGCAAAAAAAAATATGATGTACAATGTTATAATGTATTGTATAATATATATCATTGTATAGAAAAAATTATTGATTTTAGGGGACGAATGTCAAGAAATATGTTTCTTTATTGATTTTCTGTTTTGCTAGTGTGTATGCATGAATCTTAATGTGTTTCTATCAATTTTTTTATAGTAGATAAATTAGGTACTGGGGAATGGAGAGCAATGTGAGAGGGGGGGGCATAATAGCTTCCACCTTCACGTGGTTTTCCCTATTCAGTAGAGAATATTTTTATGATTTAGATATTCTTAGAGAAAATATCCCTTGTTCCAATAAACAAATAACTAAGTCAATGTTGAATTTGTTATTGCTCTGTCAAATCGAGGAATTTTTTCTCCAATATTCGCTCCAATAAATTATTTTTGAAACCAGAAGGATCTCATTCATGTATTCATGTGCCTAAGTCTTTTCTAATTTTTATTTAGTCATAAAAAATTTTCTAATTTTTTTATTATTTTGCTCATTCTTTATCTACCTTTAACACATTTTATGTGCATTTTAGATATTCTTATCCCATAAAGTTTTCATCCACAAATGTAACATGGATAGAAAGTAAGTGGACTAATTTCTCCTCTTGAGTATTCATTACCTGTCAAGTCTGCACCCTACCATTTTCATTTCATAAAATAAATCCAAAGCCTATCCTATGTAGTTAGAAAATGTAGAGTCTAATATAAAATTCTCATGCCATTATATTAGACAATTAAAACATTCTTGAATTGATTTCTTCATGAAAGACAAAATCTAGAAGCTTATTAAGGTCATTCCTTTTTTAAAGGGGCATAAGGTGAACGTCGCTCTTTATAGGTAGGAAAAGGTGATGCATCATTCCATGTCAGTAGATATAGTGCAATGAACCTTGTAATCAAGATGCCTCTTAGGCAGACTCCTAGGGTGACAAATAAGGTTTTAACAAAATGCAAAACTTTCTTCCCTACCATAGAAACCTTAACCATGGTATTGACAAGGATTTCCACTTTCCGATAGAAAACTGATAAATTTTGATAGAAAAACTTGAATTACCTGAAATTAAATTGGCATTACAATTTCATTTAACTATGGCCAATCCCTAATATTGGTATTTATACAAGAGCTATTCAAACTAGGAAATCATCATTGAAGGATGCAAACATTTTTGTCTGAAGCTCTGGTTTAAAGAACCTCCCATGATACCAACAATTATGTGATTTGGCTTGTTTCCTCATGATTGAGTTTGTTTATGCTACAACATGTATTTAGGATGCATCCTTCTATTTAAGATAGATATATTTAGGATGAATTTTCTTAATATCTCAAAAAATAATTCTCAAGAACATTCTCACAATGTCAAACCTATTTTAATGGAGTGAGGGATCACCTCCCTATTACAAGAGTTGGTATGATCCATGAAATAGCAACATTACTGTTGGGAATAGGTTCCCCCAAGCATAGTTTTAGGGCTAAAAGCCCATGTTTTGGGAAAATTTTGTAATAAAGTTGTAAAATCTCCACATTTCATGGTCGCGGAGCGCGAAGGTGTAAAGAGTCATAAATGGTTTCCCACCCTTAGTTTGTAAAGTGTCAAGTCGGTTGTAAAGATCTACCCATGGTCAGCGGACCATGGGATTGTATAAAAAAGTGCTAAGTAAGCTCTAGAAAAGGAGGATTTAGACAAGAATTAAGCACTGGAGTTTTTGTAGAGAGGTCTAGGTGTTTTCGGGTCTTAGCGTATGTAGAGGCTCTGTAGCTGGGTGTGTAGAGGCCTAGGGTGGAAGTTCGGAGCTGAGTGCGCGAACCCCTGCAGCTGTGTGTGTAGGGTGGATAGAGTCTATATTAAACTGGAAGATATCAATAAAGAGAGGTATTCTGCAATTACTGTGTATTTAGTCTCTGTTAATGCATCTGATTATATTATGTTTTGGGTTTATTTTACAATGTTTATTTGATACGCGAATGTATGTAATTATATCTGTTAATTGAAGGAAATTAAAGATATCATTTTACGTGACGCTAACTTTGATTGATTAGTAAGATAAGTAAAACAATTGAGATAACTTGGGAACCTATGCATTACATTGTCATAGTGGCACGAAAGTACCTGAACCATGGGTTAGGGTTGCGCAAAGGTCAATTGTACACCTTCGCAAAAGTACTAAAGGGCAGAATAAAGGGTAGATTGATAGAGCCCTAAGGCTTAGTGACCTGTGCGAAAGCAGGGGCAAGGGGTATAAATCAACAACACGACCATCTCAGGGTGTGGAAACTTGGTTCCAACATCCCCCCATACTACTTCGAGTGCGACTTTGGTCTACACTCTGTAGGTGGATGCCAAAAGGGCCAATAGTGTAGGGATTTGCTTAGCTAAATAACATTGAACCTAGGTTAGGACCCACAAAGCCAACAAATGGTTCTGTTGCTGGGACCGAAATATGCATGAGAGATGTGTGATGTTGTATCACTAGAATCCAACTAAGAAAGATGTCGAAGACTGGTTGAATAGGAAGATCCATGAATTTGTGGCATAGGAGAACAGAAATCCATGGCTGACAAAGGATCAGTGACTAGACAGGTACCTGTATACAGAAATCCATGATATCTTTTTTTGTTCCTTTCTAATTGAGTTATACGAGTCAATCGTGAAGCTAGCAAATAGTGAAGGAAGGTGGAGACTTGATGGTCATATTATCTGGACCCCAGAGTTAGTACATAGACTGGAAGCCTCTAAGGATAAGATCGCCTGCATTGTCGATCATTGGATTGATCGTGTCATAGGGGGTTTTGTGACAGAATTTGCGGTCGAAACCTCAGTCAGTTACAATGAGGTGGATCAGTGCTTTTTCAAAGGTTCGTGAGGTAAGTACTTGAAGTCTTTAAACACTTGGATTAAGATGTTATTGTGTGAAAAATGGGTTATGCAACTACCTTGATGTTCAAAGCTTCGCAAAGTGGAAAGACTTACAGGAATGAAGGAAGAAAGGGTCCTGAATATAGCCCACTGATTTCACCTCCTTTAAGTGACGAAGAGGGAGTAGTGCAGAATTCTCCGCAAAGTGCAGTTTAGTTGATAAAACAAGGGTTCCTGCGACTACCACCTCCACCCATGCCACCTCCACCTTCACCACCATCTCCACCTGTGGCTTCACCCACACCACCACCACCTCCACCCCAGTTCAACATGGTGAATTTAGTAAAGTTGCTTTTGTTTAAGGGCTTGGGAAATGAGCACCTAGACTAGTTCTGGTTCGTCGTAAAAGTTGTATGGGAAGCTTAGGGTGTCAAAGATGATCACATGAAGAAGGCAACGTTGGTTAGTTCTTTATAGGATCGTGTGCTAACTTGGTACATCAAGTACTATAATGATAACCAAATGTTGGGTTGGAAAAGATCCATACTGTGCTAAATAAAGAGTTTTGCAGGCCTAAATCTAAGGTGCAGTTGATTGTGGGGTTCAAGAAAATCACGATGAAACTAGGTGAGACACCTTGGGAATTGGATCAGAGTTTGAAGTGTAAAATTACGAAGCTAATATGAGCTTAATAGATGGACAACACCACGAGTGGTACATGGCTTCTCTCCTGCCTCATCTAAGGGTTGCACTGTCACAACAGAAGATTACAACTCAAGCAGAGGCCTTGGAGATTTCAATAAGACTGCATGAAACACCGATGCAATATCTGAATCTGGGGGTTTAGTAGATCTATGCACAATTGCAAAACCTTTGCCTAGAAATGCAAAGTTTGAAGAAGGACAGAACAGTTTGACCAGAGGCGCGTGAAGAGATATGGTGCCTAAAATGTAAAGGTAAGAGCCATGACAAAGACCACTACCTGGTCTTTGCAAACTATATTGTAGGAGGAGGACTGATGCCTTTGAGGCCAGAAGCCCAAACAGGACCAAGCACGGTGCCTTCGTTGTGGTGCGCTATATGTCAGGTAGTAGGGAAACATAAGATTAACAACTATCATTTGCTGTAGAAGTTTGTACAAACACCGCAACAATTTTTTTGCAACTTATGTAGGTCGGTATGGCATGATGAGTGCAACTACTAAAGTTATCAATTGATGATGGATAGAACACCCCCCTATAAAGTTCATTTAGAAATGCGGCCTCCTGACCAAAGCGTTGGGATGGTGCAAATAGGCTTTCATGGGAGCGAAAAAGACTGAGGCAGAGGAGGACCTAGCATAGGTTGGGGATAGTTGATATGTTACAATTATGGAGAACCAGGACACTATGCCCATGAATGCACAAACCCAACGCGTCCGTCGTGAAAATATTGTACTCAGTGTGATCATGAGATGGAGGATTGTCCTACACTGATAGTGAGGATACGCGACAAAGGGGTGCTACCACTACAGCCAACTCAGAACCTACAAATGGCAAGGGCTGAGCCTCGCGAAGAGGATCCATATGTGAATATAGTGCTCCAAAGTGGAATTGCAATAGGCAACGATAAGGGAAAACTACCAAAAGATAGTGCATGGGTTAGCAAAGCTTTGGCGAAGGAGGCTAAATTTGATTTGGATCACACACGTGAAACATTCATGGAAGCAAAGAAGAGCTTCGCTAAGGCCTCTACCTCAGGGAGCCGAGATAAACCTATTTAGGAAATGGACCCTTCTATGCTTACAACCTTTCTAGAGACCTACATGAAACTATTGTGTGATAGAAAGGCTATCAAGGGGTTATAGGAACTTATAAATAGATGTGCCAAAAACACTCTGGGTGAACCGTGCATGGTACAGAAGATTGGTAAGCATAAAGCAAGAACAGGATGTGAGATGAGACTGGCCGTGTAGATAGGAGAATACGAAATGGATCAAGTTATTCTGGTTTTTGGGTCAGACGAGAACGTTTTACCGAAGTAGACTTGGGAGTAGATGGGGAGACCCATGCTGCAGTGGTCTCCAATTCAGTTAAGGATGGAAAATCAGCAAAAGGTCATTCCCATGGGATGGTTGCAAGGATTAACTGTAGATATTTAAGGTGTAAGCGCATTGGCTGACTTTGAAGTAATAAAAATTGTGGATGACAACATGATCCGAATTAGATCCATAAAGAATTATTAATAGAGCCATGGTTGTACTAGGTCAGGACAGACTTCAAAGGATTTAAAACAGCAATCAAGAACACCTCTAAACTAGTGGCAATGGTAGCTAGCATGGAACGACGAGGACCTCAGCCAAAGCATGCTGACCGAGGCCCATGGAGACTGTGCAGGAGGCAAAATTAGCCCCTGGGAGGCCCGGATTGGGAAACAGAGGCAGTTTTTGATGTGAAATTAGCACTTAGGGAAAAAAACATCAAATTAGAGAAGCCCCAAGCACTCGATTGCATGAGAGCCGGGAAAACTGTGGGATAAAAGGCGAAGAGCTAACGGTGGGACCCGCTCCAAAACCAGTGGTATTGATCGGGGGCGTCCATGGGTGGTAAGAATTTTTGAAGAAAAAGGAGAAATTTCACTCAGTGCTTGACACATGGCAAGAGGAGGAGAGGGGAAACTGCCACTCATCGTGCACTAACAGTCGAGCCAGTCTACTACACAGGACGAGCGAATGACATCAGATCTTGGGGCTCCAGATCTAATAGCTGAGATCGCACCTGACGGAGAACATGGAATTGATGAGGAAATAAGCAGTGATTTAGAAGAATTTGAAGTTTTAATTGACTACCACAATGGCAAGTGACTCATTCCATAACATAACTAAAGAAATGAACCGAAGAGGCAAGTTGGCGCAGTTCGCAAGAGGACAAGTGACCATCCCTGTGAGTCTGATGATGACGCCGAGAACAGGGAACTCCAACTGCAGCTGCAAGCAGGCGAATCGATAGAGGCGGAAGAGGAAACAAACCGCCATGAGCTTGAATGCTTTAACTCCATAAAAAGAGAATAGAAAACACAAACCTAGAGAAGAAGACAAAAACCAGAAAAGAGAAGAACCAGTGAAGCAAAAAGTAGAAAGAAGCCAGAGGGCCAAGCTGACCAAGGGCAACGTCGAGCACTAGAGAGATTAAGAGATTCAATCCATCCCTGAGAGGATCTGTCAGACTAGAGAGGTCAAAGAGCTGGCAAGGAAAATAGTTTGTGTACTCCAGTGGCTTGGGGAATCCAAGAACCACCCTGCCAAGCGAATCTGTTTCAGGAAACTCATATTGAGCTCCTTCATTGTAATTCTCTACTTCAAGACACAATAAAAGAAGGCCACCACTGAGAGCTAGACCAGAGATGTAGCCCTGGAGGATAGGATGAACTCCTTATTAAATTCTTGTGTTCTTGTATTTGCTTACTGTGTTTCTCTACTGTTTTCCATTTCAAGTGTCTATGTATTTGCAATCTGCTTGATCCATTTCTAAAATAACATAGACACAC
Source organism: Pinus taeda (assembly GCA_000404065.3). NCBI lineage: Eukaryota > Viridiplantae > Streptophyta > Pinopsida > Pinales > Pinaceae > Pinus > Pinus taeda. Next base: position 181,365 of record APFE030199926.1, read on the forward strand.
ACACCAACATATGAGTCTGTAATACCTTCATTTAATAAATCTTTAATTGAGATCACTCAAAGGGTGATTATCAGATCAAGTGGTATCAGAGCTCTAGGCTGTAAGGTTAGACAAGCTTGTGTTATTTTAGCTGTTGAATGCTCACTAGATCAAAGCTCAAATTAGGAGAAGGAGAGTTGGTCGAAACTAATCCTGAAATTGGGAGAGTCTATCCAAGGAAGACAACGTCAGAGGAAGGTTCTATGGGGCCAGACCCTCAATTCATAGAGATTTTCCTAGCTATAAAGTCTATGGTAGAAGAAATGTATAGGGACTTTAGAAAGCATAAGGATAAAGGTTCATCAGGTTCTAAACAAGACAAAGAAGAAGATGAGTCTCATCCCCATGGCCACTCAAAGGGAAAAAAAAAAATAGGAGATGTTTCTCACACCTCCTAATAGCATTGTGCATAATAAGAAAGCATCTTTTATCAAGCTAGATGTTAAATTTGACTTGGCCATATATGATGGAGAGCTAAATGCTGAAAAATTGGACAATTGGATTAGACAAATTGATGTGTATTGCAGAGTGAAAAACATCGACTCAGACAAGAGAAAAATTCAACTGGAAAGCCTACGCCTAGGAGGCATTGCCTTGGTTTGGTGGGAAGGCAGAACCCAAGCTGACATGAAAAGACATGGGAAGACTATCTATGTCTGGAGTGACTTTGTTTCTGTAATCAAGAAGCAGTTCTATCCATTGCCCTACATGCAACAAGCCATGATGAGTTGGCAAACTCTTTGGCAGTTGAAAGGGAAAAGTGTGCCAGGGTACACTCAAGAATTTAAAAAGAGAGCATTGATTCTAGGGATCTCATTAGACTCACCAGAGACTCTTTTGAAGTACATTGGTGGTCTACATAGCTACATGAGGCATACCATCCTCATGTTTAATCCCATTAGTATAGATGAGGTATCTGTACATGCTACTCATCTAGAGGCTAGAGGTAAGAATGAAAATCCAGATGTTAGGGGATCATCCCAACCCACTGCAAACAAGAGCAAGGAGAAAAGAAAGCAGAAGTGGAAAGCAAGGAAGACGAACACTGCACAGAAAGGCAAAGCTTCATGCACTCACTGTAAAAAGGATGGGCATGATGATGAGCACTGTTGGATTTTGCATCCAGAGCTGAGACCTAAGAAGTCCGAGGGCAAGAAGAAGAATACTGCTGCAGCTATTTAGAAAGATTTGGGGTCAGACTTGGGAGATGAAACAATCATTGCAGCCACATGTATAAAAGGTAAGAATTCTAAAGCATCTACTAGTAATTCTGCTCAATTTATTATTGATGAAGAACATGAGAGAAGAAGACATGAGCTTTTCCATATTCGAGTTATTTCCCAACATCAAAAGATTGATACTTTGTTTGATAGTGGCTCACAAGTAAATTTGATTTCTGAAGCAATTGTAAAGAAATTGGGATTAGCAACTACACCTCACAAGAAACCATACCCATTTTGGATGGTTGAATGATAAAGCACAACTACAAGTGACTAGACAGTGCAAACTCAAGTTTTCTTTTGGGTCAACATTTGTAGATGAGGTTGAGTTAGACATAATTCCTTTGCATATATGTGGAATTGTTTTAGGGGGTCCTTACTTGTATGATAGAAAAGCCATTTTCTATAGAGCTGAGAACAAGTATCTACTTGTTAAAAATGGAATCGAATACTTTGTAAGAGCTCATATGCTCAAGAATAATTATACTCTCATAAACTCGGGGCAGATGAAAAGAATGATAAATTCATGCAAACAATTATTACTAATGGTTGTAAAGGAAAAGAAACCTGATAAAACCAATATATTTGAGGGTTGTAATGCCAAGCAGCAAGCTGATATAAAAAAGATTGTTTCAGAGTATGATGTTCTGTTTCAGGTACCTAAAGGTCTACCACCCAAAAAGGAAATAGTACATGATATTATTTTGCAGCAAGATGTTCCATTGCCTAACATTGGAATGTACAGGTTGTTTGCTTTAGAGAATGCTGAAATCAAAAAGCAGGTGCAGGAGTTGCTCGAGAAGGGGTTCATCAGGCCTAACACATCACCATGTGGGTCACCAATCGTTTTGGTG
>APFE030199926.1:185987-210582 GCA_000404065.3 Pinus taeda
CTACCGAGCACTGAATAAGATAACAATAAAAAATCGTTATCCCCTTCCTCGCATAGATGATCTTTTAGATCAATTAAAGGAAGCTGTTTATTTCACCAAGCTGGATTTGCACAGTGGATACCATCTGGTCAGAGTTGCAGAGCAAGATGCATGGAAGATTGCTTTCAAAACAAAGCAGGGGTTTTATGAGTGGCTGGTTATGCATTTTGGCTTGACCAATGCCCCTGCTACTTTCATGAGATTAATGAATGATGTACTCAGACCTTTTCTTGATGATTTCGTTATTGTGTATGTGGATGACATTCTTATGTTTAGTAAAATGTGGGAGGAACACTTAAAGCATGTTAAGCAGACATTAGATGTTTTGAAAAGAGAAAAACTTTATGTTAAACTCTCAAAATGTGAATTTGGCAAAACATCTTTAAATTATTTTGGTCATATAGTAGGGGGTGGTGAATTGAAAATAGATCCCTCTAAAGTGGCGGTCACTGTAAATTGGCCTAAACCCAAGTCTGCTACAGAAGTGAGAAGCTTCTTAGGAGCAGCACAATATTGGAGGAAGTTTATCTCTAACTTTTCCTCAATTGCAGCTCCCTTACATGCTTTGACAGGATTGAACAAAGTGTTCAGTGGGGACGCAAACATCAGAAAGCCTTCGACACCTTGAAAGAAAATATTAGTACAGCACCTGTAATAGCACTGCCTGATCTACAAAGACCATTTGAGATCCAAACAGATGCCAGTGACTATGCCATGGGAACAGTGTTGACACAGCACGGTAAACCCATATGTTATCATTCTGAGACTTTTGATCCTGCAATAGTTAACTATCCTACATATGATAAAGAATTGTATACATTAGTTCAGAGTGTAAAAAAGTGGAAACATTATTTAATGGGCAAAGAGACGGTAATACATACTGATCATCAACCACTTCAATATCTACACTCCCAAATTAAGTTGTAGCAATCAAGACATTACAGGTGGATGGGTTTTTTACAACAGTTTCATTTGATCATCAGATACAAAAAGGGCATACATAACAAAGTTGCAGACATGTTGCCTAGACCCATTATAAATGCATCTACTATACTTAAGCATAATTCTGTACTACATGAAAGCTACATTGAACAATATGCTTAAGGTATAGACTTTAAAGATGTTTATGCAACTTTGAGTCAAGGCAAAAAGGTAGAAGAATTGGATTATCATGTGAAGGACCGACTCTTATATCATTGTGGGAAGATTTGCATTCCACAAACTGAGAGAGTAAAGATAATTAGAGTGGCACACACTTCTCTGGTATCAGGTCACTTTGGGGTAAGTAAAACAGTTGCACAACTACAAAGATTTTGTTGTTGGCCGAAAATGAATGAGACAGTTTCTAGATATGTAAGAGGGTGTACTATGTGTGCTAAAAGCAAGCCCAACAATAGAAAACTAGGCTTGTACACTCCATTACCAGTTCCTTCTCACCCTTGGGAAAGTGTTTCCATGGATTTTGTTGGAGGACTGCCTAATTCTAGGAAAGGTCATGATTATCTGTATGTGGTTGTGGATAGGTTCAACAAATTGTGTATTTTGATACCTTGTAATAAACAGATTACAGCTGAACAAACTGCAAAACTATTCTTTGAACATGTATGGGTTCATTTTGGATTACCCACTTCTATTGTATTTGATTGAGACACCCCATTTGTGGGGAAGTTTTGGTCAAGTCTGTGGGAGCTTATGGACACCCAACTGAAGAAAAGCATATCTTTTCATTTACAAACTGATGGCGAGACAATAGTGAACAGGATAGCAATCCAGTTACTGAGGGGATATTGCAGCAAACATCCCAAGCTTTGGGATGAACATTTGTGTTATGTGCAGCATGCTTACAACAGAGCAAAACACTCTTTTACACAGAGATCTCCTTTTGAAACCTGTTTTGGTTTCATACCAAGGTCTCCTTTGGATTTTTTCTTTGATAAAGATACCACAGTTGATGGACACAGTGATGTGGACAAGGCAACTAGGTTCATTGAACAGATCGAGGAGATCCACCAGGTAGTACAGGAACAACTGGAAAAGAGCTAAGCCAAATACAAGGCAAGGCATGACAAGCATCGGATGGAGCATAGTTTCCAAGTTGGTGACCGGGTTTGGCTGTATATCAGCAAGGACAGGATGCAAGGTGAAGGTAAAAAGCTAAAGCCTATCAGGTATGGACCTTTTAGGATACTTGAGAAGATTGGTGAGAATGCTTTTCGCCTTGAGCTACCAGCTTTCATGCACATCTACTTAGTCGTAAATGCAGATTGCTTGAGATTGTTTGAACCTTCAATGATTGAGGATCCTGAAGAGCAAAGTCAATTGCCTTCTATTGATGACCTACTACCTGAATATCTTAATGAATTGTAGGAAGACACAGTCTTGGACAAGAAGGTGAGGACAATGCGTAGAGGAGATGTTGAGTACCTCAGAATTGAACTCAAAGGTTCGAAGCCGAGCAGTGCAAAGTGGATTGAGATTTGACAAGTGAGACAACAGTACCCTCACTTAGTCGATGCTTGAAAGAAAACCAACTTTTGGTGGTCCAAAAGCTTTTCAGTGGGAAGGCCGTGATCCGAATTGGATCCATAAAGAATGATTAACGGAGCCATGGCTGTACCAAGTCGGGATAGACTTCAAAGAATTTAAAACAACGATCAAGAACACCTCTAAACCAGTGGCAATGGCAGCCAGCGTGGAACAACGAGGACCCCGGTCAAAGCGCGCTGACCGAGGCCCATGGAGACTGCGCGGGAGGCAAAATTAGCCCCTAGGAGGCCCGGATCGGGAATTAGAGGCAGTTTTTGATGCGCGATTAGCAATGCTAATTGCTGGGCGAAAAACCTCAAAATGGAGAAGCCCCGAGCACTCGGTCGTGTGGGAGCCAGGAAAATCATGGGACAAAAGGCTAAGCGCTAAAGGTGAGACCTGCTCCAAAACCGACGGTATTGATCGGGGGCATCCATGGGTGGTAAGCAGTTTTGGTGGAAAAGGAGCGATTCTGCTCAGCGCCCGACGCGTGGCAAGCGGAGGAGAGAGAAAACCCCGCTCATCGCGTGCTAACGGTCGAGCTAGTCAACCGCGCGGGACGAGCGAACGACGTTGGATCTGGGGGCTCCAAATCTAACGGTTAAGATCGCGCCCGATGGAGAAGCCGGATTTAACGAGGGAATAAGCTGCGATTTAGAAGAATTTGAGGTCCGCTTTGACCGCCAAGGTGGCGGAAGACTCATTCCACGACGTAAACAAAGAATTGAACCGACGACACAGGCTGGTGCAGTTCGCAAGAGGACAAGTGGCCACTCCCTGTGAACTTGATGATGACGCAAAGAACTGTGAACTCCAAGCACAGCTGCAAGCAAGTGATCTGACGAAGGTGGAAGAGGAACCGAATTGCCATGAGCCTGAATGGATTTAAAGCCATGAATAGAGAACAGAAAGGACACTGAGGAGTCGGGGACCTGAAGAGGAACACCGAAGACCGAAGATAGAGAAGAGAAGAACCAGTAAGGCAAAAAGCAAAAGAAGACAACAGGGCCGAGCTGACCAAAGGCAGCGTCGCGCACCAGAGAGCTTGAGAGATTCAAGCCATCCCTGAGAGGGTTTGTCAGACCAGAGAGGTCAAAGAGTTGGTAGAGAAGAGAGTCTATGTACTCCAGTGGTTTGGAGAATCCAAGAACCACCCTGCCAAGCCAATCTATTTCAGGAGACTCATATTGAGCTCCTTCATTGTAATTCTCTGCTTCAAGACACAATAAAAGAAGGCCACCACTGAGAGCTGGACCGGAGATGTAGCCCTGGAGGATATGGTGAACTCTTTATTAATTTCTTGTGTTCTTGTCTTTGCTTACTGTTTTTCTCTGCTGCTTTCCATTTCAAGTGTCTGTGTATTTGCAATCTGATCGATCCGTTGCTTAAATAACATAGACACACACACCAACATATGAGTTTGTAATACCTTTAATTAATAATTCTTTAATTGAGGTCACTCATAGGGTGATTATCAGATCAATGATGCACAGAGAAAGGCTGCAGAAGATCCATAAAGAAACCATAGAATAGGACAGCATCAGGACTGAGATTAGGCCATATATAGATCACAGAGAAAGGCCACATTAGGTCACATATAAACCACATAGAAAGGCCGCAGATGATTACCAAAGAAACCTCAGAAACAGGCTGCATTGGATCTGAGATAGGCTGGTGATTAAACCACTGAGAACGGCCACAGAAGTAGCCGCATTAGATCCACATAAAATGCTGCAGAAGATGCCACAGTTAGGTCACATAGGATGCCAAAATTAGGCCGCAATAGAAGCGACCATTAGGTGGCAGAGATTTCGACTGTTAGGCCACAGAGATGCCACCATTAGGCTGCAAAGGTTGCCACTTTTAGGCTGCAGAGATTTGCCACAGAAGATCCATAAAGAAACCAAGAAGGAAGGCCGCATAAGGACTGAGATTACATGCTGATATAAAACTACCTTCATAGGTTGGAACAAAGCTTCCTTTCCATCGAAATTTCAGATCAAGATGAAGACTGAATTGAATGCAAAATGGAGGAGAATAGGTGCCAATTTATGGTTGATTCTCCATGTGAAGGATCACAATCTTTGGGCAGGCCAACTTGATATATTATGAGGCCGACATGTAAATATGGAGGGAAAAACATAAATTAAATTTGTTAATAAATGCCTTGAGATTGCTTGTCCAAATAAATTTGTCACATCAAATAGAGGAGTGCCAAAATAATAATTTTTCCTTCAACCAAATTGAATTCTCTTTGGGGACTAGATGGTTTCTTCTTGGGGTAGTTAGATTTCTGTTTTGGGTAATTCATCCCGAAGCTGCCCCAAAATTTAACGGTAGACTTGCTGCCATTATGTGGGGTCACTTCAGCACTTGGTATTCAATTGTCTCCTTTCTCTTTTCTCTTGAAGTAGACTGTTTTTAAAGTTTATACTGATCTTATGCAGGTGATATAAGCACAGTTAGCACTAATGCAAAATACTCACATACAAAAGAAAGTATGTCTGCAAGCATAAGAGGGGAATGCTAAACTTTACAGAGTAGTCATCTTTGACAAAGTATATGAGATGTACAAATAACTACAAATGTAAGATACATAGTTAGCTGAGTGATCAATTTAGTGAAGTCACTATTAAAAGACAAGGCAAATGGTATAAAGTACTAATATAATACATATTTACACCTATCCACCAGACTAAGTCTCGTTACTCCCTCTTGTTTATGCATATGTGTAGAAGAACTGTGACAAAGAATTGCCATAATGAAATGTTATAAACCTTTTATTTGGTAGATTTTTTATTTTGGTGCAGCATTGAAATATAATGCAAAACGCTGTGCACCTTCTTAATTAGTCAGAAATCCCTGGTTGTTTAAGGTCTATAATTATTAGATCTGGTTTGTGTGATATATATTATAAATTGTTATTTTCTATTTATGCTGAAAAAATAAGATGTCATTGGAGGTTGGATGTATAGTTATAGATCATGTTATATCAGAGATTCATCCTTTTGTTCTATAATGATGCAATTTAGTCTTTATGACTATTAAACTAGTCTTTTATAATTTTAACTGTGAATACTTATCTTGCTTTAACTGTATATAAATATATACCAAGACTTTGATAGTTTCTTCTGAAGTTATTATTTTCAAGAGCATTCTTCATTTCTGTTATGATTTATTATGCAGAACGCTTATGGAGCACCGAGGATGATACTTCTAATGGATTGTCCACTGCCTTACCAAGGCTCAAATATTTTAGATGTTTGCTTAATCAGCGTGGCATTGCAGCTGCTCCAGTTACAAATGAATTGGCTAGAGAACCACCCATTGGAGCTGGTTCCTGTTACATGCAGTAGCTTATATCAACTTCTCCCTAGTGATGTTCTCTATCAGGGCTTCCCATAGATTTGGACATGTAAAACATATGTCCAATACATAGGACATCATTTCAATGAGTCTCTTTTAAGGTTGGATTAATGTGTTGGTTTCTTACATGATTTTATTTATTGTTTACAACCCCGAATATACTGATAGAAGAGTATATTTCAAATTTGATTGCTTTTAGTAAGGTGTGCATTGAAATGCCTAGGAGCATTGAATTTAAGTCCAGTTGTGCAATTGTCATTATTTGTTCTAATCAAGAGTTCCTTATGATCATACTGCAAGTTTGAAATTTCATCACAAGCTTTTGATTATCTTGAGAGACTAGTGCAGGTGATTTTCGTGTGACACTATTTTATTCAGTATTAACATAATCGAGCTGGAACTGGCCAGTCTAATCAGTTTGGAGGGAAAACCATCTCGGTTAGGTGATTTGGTTGTTTTAGGCTGGTTTGGTTACCGAATCCACCTTAAAGCACTAAACTGGCTAGTTCCATACTGAACCGACTAGTTCAGTACAGTGTCATACGGTGTGACTTAGGGACTACCAAAACCTAATTTAAATAAGAATGAATTAGGTCATTTGCAAGCATAATACCTAACCCTAGTGGCCTACTAATACTATTTAAAGAGATCCTCCCCCCTCCATTTCACTCACCCTAGTAACTTCAATCTTTCATTTTCATCCTTTTACTTAAATTTTTAACATTATCTTTAATTGTTTTAGGATGTTTGAGAGTAGTTCCAACCTTATTAGATTAATACGGAGAAAGTAGAATTTATGATCCCATTCAGATACAACAAACTTAACATCTTTTAGGATTTCAAGATTGGCAGGATTGCAATGTTTCCATTGGATTATGTCATGTATGAGGGTATGAAAATGGTATTTAATCAAAAGCACCAAGCCCTTTGTGTACCTCAATGTACACTAAAGCTTGTATGAATGAATGAATGAATAGTATTTTAACATCCACAAGACTAAAAATAGTCTATGGGACCACCAACCTCCATGCTTTTCATCTTTTGCAATTCAATCCTTATTCAAATTGACAATGAGTTGGCCCATTCTTCTAACAGTCTTCTTGCTAAACACAAAATGCCAAGAGACCAATGCTAACATATTGCCATAACTGTCCCTGATGTCTCTAAAGCATCACATTCCAAAATGAAATGTTTTTCTGATTCCACTGCTCTAGAAGTGCAAAAAGTACACACCCACGCTTCCCAAGCTTCTTTAGGTCTTTTCCACCGTCCTATTTCACACTGAAATTGATGCGAGTTAGTTCTTAATTGAGCAATAGGAATGTTATATAAAAATTAGTTAGTTAAGTAGTTATTAGGCAAAGGACATGATCATAGATCATGCCCATTCACCAAGAGGCACCTAAGGCGGTATAAAGCTGGGGGCCTCGGGCCTCCCTCAATTTGTAATCATCTTCTATCTTTAATAATAATAAATATGAATTTTTTCTGAGTAATTTGGCGTGTTTGCGCCATCTAGTATCAGAGGGTTCGATTCTCCAGCGAGACGCTACACAAAAGTTCCTCAACTCGACACTGATGTTTGTATCTGCCATCCATCTCTGCTATCTGCATCCACAGCTGCTATCCATATCCTTCATCCATCTTCGCTATGCGCATTCGCAACCCTTTTCGTTCTGCTATTCGTCTCCGCCATCTGCTATCTGCATTGTTCTAAGTTTGTCTGCCTCGTTCTCTATCGCACCCTGTCAGCCTCGTCTCCTATCTCTCACCACACCCATCTTCACCACCACTGTCTACATGTGCTTCTTCACTGCCATCCATTGATTGCCTTCCGCCAAGTCCGTATCGTCCGTCCAGCACACCGCCCTTATTGTATCGTCCGTCCAGCACACATTGGGTTAATAACTATATAATAACTATATAGTATAGAGTTATAATTAATTAATTTAATTTAATTATTAAAAAACTATATGTTTGAATTGAATTAAATTTAAATTTATAATTATCTCAAAAAAAAATAAAATTCAAATTAAAAGCTAGCGGACAAATATACACCCCCACAAACCCGTTCAATGTCATCAATGACAATGGTCGATTTTAGCAAAAAATTCCTTGATCTGGAGAATAGGATTACTAGCCACTTTGATGATTTCGACCAAAAATTAGTCGATCTCGAGAGTAAGGTTATCGGGCATATCGACGATATCAAGAAGCTTCAGGATACGACAAATTGGATAGAACTACAGCGCAGACAGAACCATATCCAATCCGAAATGAATCATAATCAGGGAATGTCATTGCTGAGCATTTTGTGTGACAGGATGAAGGTTACACCCGAACAACTACTCCAAGATGATGGAGGTAATCAACAACATAATTCATCAAATTCAACAGATTCTCATGAAAAAGCGAAGCCTCCAAAAAAATCAACTGCACACCATCAAGGAAACAACAACGCGACTTTTTCAAATAAGCAGCTCTAGAATTCATTCGCCAATCAATACCCTCTCTTCACTCCACCATTAGCGACGTATCAGCGAAAGGCAAAAATCGAGCTACCCAAATTCGATGGTAACGAAAAATGCAGCGTTGTGTGGCTTAATAAAGTAGAAGAATACTTCGAGATTTATGACATCGACAATGATGATGAAAAGATCAGGCACTCTTCCGTGAAAATGGAAGGAGAAGCATATAATCGGTATATGTGGTGGAAGAAGACAACAATCGCCATCAATTGGAGAAAATTTAAGGATGCATTCTTTAAAAGATTCCAAGGTGTAAAGGAAGAAGAGTTCTTTTCAACACTCGTCAGATTACAACAAAAAGGAAATGTGGATGAGTACACTGGAGAATGGGAGACCTTAGCAACATGAGTACCTAGGTTATCAGAATCTCGTCTAATTCAATCATACATCTTCGGAGTTAAAACCCATCTACGAGTAGAACTTGAGCTTCATGACATTACGTCGATAGAAGTAGCAAGACAAAAAGCAAAAGCTGTTGAAAAGAAATTTGAACAAATGTTGTGGTCAAAACTAGAAAAGGTATATTCAAGACGAAGAATGCCCCAGTCTGGGATTACGGATAATACAAGATATGTTCCACCACATCTTCGTGAAGGCGAAAAATCTAATGTGGAAATGCAAAGGATAATAGAAGGCAAATGCAAACATTGTGGCGAGAAGTGGGACCCTAGACATAGGTGTGCAAAAGGAAAAGAATCAAAGAACTTATGTAACTATGAAGCAACTAATGATTCAAACAATGATGATTTAGACATAGAGGAAATAGAAGATGCCCCAGAATTCTCTCCAGAATTAGATAACGGAAGTATTCCGCAAGTGTCACTATCAACTATGACAGGTATATCACAACCCCAGACTCTAAAATTGAAAGGACATATAAAGAAGAACAACGTAGTGGTTCTCATCAACTCTGGTAGCACCCACAATTTTTTAAATGCAACCATGGCAAAGAGACTCAACATTTTCTCATTTCCCTTACCCAACATGAAGGTGATGGTAGCCAATGGTAAGAAGATCGAAAAGGTAGGGAAATGCCATAAGGTCAAATTTCACATTCAAGACTTTAATTTAGAATCCTTGTTCTTCATTGTACCATTAGGTGGATTAGATCTAGTCTTAGGTATCCAATGGCTACAAACTCTAGGCACTTATTCTGCCAACCATCAAGTATAGTTCATAAGCTTTAACTGGGAAGGGCAGAGGTACAAGTTATACGAATCCTAAGCACCAGAGAATCAAATCGTATTGTCATCTCAGATAATGAAGATGATTCGAAAAGGAGCAACAACTTATGTAGTACAATGTTACCAATTAGAAATGTTATCTGCAAACATGTTTAGCGAAGAGTCATCAGAGATACAAGATCTAATTCATAAGCATGAAAAGGTATTCCAAGACTTGCCTATGAAAATACCTCCTAACAAGGAAATTGAGCATACAATAGCAGTCAAAGCAAGGTTAGACCCTATCAACATCAAGCCGTATCGATATCCACATCACCAAAAGACGGAAATTGAGAGATTAATCTAAGACCTTTTAAAGTATGGGATCATTTCGAAGAGTAAGAGTCCGTATGCTGCTCCAGTGGTATTGGTAAGGAAGAGGGACGGATCATTCAGGCTATGCATTGATTATAGAGGACTAAACAAAATAACGACTAAAAGCAAATTCCCAATTCGCTTTATCGACAAAATGTTGGATGAACTACATGGCACAAAATACTTCTCAAAATTAGATTTAAGGTCAGGCTATTGCCAAATAAGAATTAAGTTAGAAGACATACCAAAAACGACATTCCGAATGCATGAAGGTCACTATGAATTTAAAGTAATGCTCTTTGGGTTAACCATTGCACCAACAACATTCCAAGCCACTATGGACGAGTTATTCCATCCATATCTTAGGAAGTTTGTATTAGTATTTTTTGATATATTTTAATTTACAGTAAAACTTGGAAGGAGCACCTACAACATTTGGATAAAGTTCTTACACTACTGAAAGAGCATTAGTTCTACACCAAGAAATCCAAATGCACCTTTGGGAAGGAAGAAGTAGAATATCACAGACACATAATATCCCATGGAGGAGTGGAAGTGGACCCTAACAAAATCAAAGCTATAAAGGAATGGACCAAACCAATTAATATATGCAAGCTAAGAGGGTTCTTAGGATTGCTTGGATATTACCGAAGGTTTATTAAAAGCTATGCACATATAACTGCACCTCTAACAAACCTTTTAAAGAAGAATTCATTTCAATGGGATGAGGAAGCGGGAAGGTGTTTTGAAGAACTGAAGGAAGTTATGTCTAATGCCCCAGTATTGGCAACTCCATATTTCTTAAACCATTTATCATCGAGTGTGATGCTTCCAGATTCAGTATAGGCATAGTGTTAATGCAAGAAGGGCATCCAATAGCTTTTGAAAGTAGGAAGCTCAATAAAAGAGAACATCTTAAGTCCACATACAACAAGGAAATGCTCCCTATTATGCACACAATGGCTAAGTGGAGACAATATCTTTTGGGAAGTAAGTTCTCCATTCGAACAAACCATAACAGTCTCCAACACCTCCTTCAACAAAAAAACACTTTCCGAAGAACAACAAAAATGGATTGAAAAAATTGCCGCCTGTGACATCGAGATACTACATAAAAGGGGAAAAGACAATGTAGTAGCAGATACCCTGTCTAGGAAAGACGAAGAACCAACACTACTTGCAATCTTGGTTGTTGTTCCTAAATGGCTTAATGAGATTTGAAGTGAGTATGCTAAGGATATAGAAATAACTGCGATAATCAATAACCTTCTAGACAACTCAAAATTTGAATGGAAGAACGACATTCTATGGTACAAAGGAAGAATCTATTTGAATTCAAACTCCAAGTTTAAATCCAAGATACTCAAGGAGTCACATGATTCATTATCAGTCGAACATGTAGGATTCTTTAAAACTTACTACAATGCATGTCAATCATTCTTTTGGAAGGGGATGAGTCACGATATTCAGAAGTATGTAGCGGAGTGTGATACATGTCAAAGAAATAAAAGTGAAAATATTATGACACCTGGATTACTTCACCCCTTAAACATTCCGAATTAGAAATGGGAAGAAATATCAATGGGCTTTATTGAGGGATTACCTGTTTCTGAAGGCAAGGATAAGATCTTTGTAGTAGTCAATAGTCTCGCCAAATATGCTCACTTTATTGCAATGAAGAAATCGGACTCAGCTAAACAAATCGCTAAGATATTCTGCAAAAGTATTTATAAATTACATAGTTTTTCGAAAGTCATTGTGGTATAAAGCCAAGGGCCTCCCTCAATTTGTAATCATCTTCTATCTTTAATAATAATAAATATGATTTTTTTCTAACTAATTTAGCGTGTTTGTGCCAAGGAATGTTATCTCCAATGTACTATTTTTGTTGGAGACCACAGGTGGGGTTGAATTCCTCAACATAGTACTTCTTTCTACCTAACTCTTTTCCCCATATACGGTTATGGAACTTCTCCATAACAAAATTCTTTAAATCCTTGCTAGTTGTGGGGCAGACGTTAAGGTAAATATTCCATTTCTTGTTTTGTCTCATCCATGTTTTCTTTCTTTCATTCATGCCTTCATTGAAGATAACTTTAGGCCATTTACCTACTCCCATTTGTTCAATTCTTTTTAGATATCTTATGAAACACACCATAGCAATTGTTTCGATGGGAGCTGCTCCTGTTTCACTGAACATTATCTCATAAGGAACCGAACCTTTTATTTTGAACTTGCTCATGATAGAGGGTTTTTGGATTTTCTCAATTTGTTTCGATTTTGGGATGGGGGTGCTACTATCCCACAATTCAGACGCATACAGTATCATTGGACAAACTAGAAGTCCAAAAAGCACTTTAATCGTTTTCCAATCCCATAGATTTTCCTCTCTACATCTGTTTTGAAGTGCATATAATGCTTTCGTAGAGAGTGAAATTAGTGAACCTAGCTTTGTACAACGTCTTCCTCACCAACTCGTCTGCACCTTGTATGGATCTCGTCTCACATCTACAGCTTCTTCTGAGACCTGAAAATTGATTTTGGGAAAAAAGTAAAAGGGAAAAGTGCTTATATGGATCTATGCATACTCAGATAGAATGGTATGTGTTTGTATGGATCCATACGTTTTTGTTTTTGTGTGGGCCTTTAGATTCAACAAGAATATTTGAAAAGCACACGGAAGAAAATAATTAAGCAGAAAGGAAGAGAAATAACCAGCATATTCGAATGTCGACAATGCAAGGAAATGTTTGCGAAGTATGTTCATGGGCATTTTTATACTAGGGAAGCTTCATGTACAAATAGATGAAAAATTATGAATATTTTGATTACATTGCTTTAAAATTGAACTTAATCTGTAGTAATCACCTTGCACTTCTAATTGGGTTAATTACGTTACTTGAATCGTATTGCATGGGAATAGTTGTTCAATGCTAGTAGAATAATAATAGAGGGATAAAACTTAGAAAACTTAATTCGTACAGATTATTATTCTTACTGCAACTTGCCTGCTTTCACCACCCTTTCTGAACAATATATCATGAGAAGAATTTGTTGTGTTGAAACTTGAGAATGGTATAATCCTTACAGAAGGATCTCACTTTGTAAGGATTATTATTTTGTATTTATTGTAATTCTAGTTTGAGGATTATCGTTGTGAATTTATTGTAATTCTAGATTATGCTTAAGGTAGATGTTGTAATTTCTAGGTTAAGGATTATTTATGTGCATTTATCATAATTCTAGATTATGGTGAAGGTAGATGTAGTTATTATGTGAGCCCATAACCCTTTTTGGAAAGGGTGCCCTATTTCTCAAGTAATGATACACATTCAAGAATAATTTGTGATTTATTGTTCTCTCTAATAAGCTATTTAGCCTACACCTGCTATAAAGAGTGAATCTCTGTTTTTGTATAGGTATGTTTATTTTGAACGCGTTTATTAATCAACCTTGTGATAAGTAGTTACGAAGAGATCGTGATGATTATGGTGGCTATCAGTATGAAAACTAAATGTAGTGCCAGAGCAATGTTTTGTGAGGAATAAAACTAGGTTTCTGCGATTTGTGATGAGTTCACTATCTTATAAGCATAGTGCATATGAGATGGGATTTATGAAGTGGTCATCTTTATTGAAGGTTACCTAGATTCCTTTTCTTTTTCCATCTGTGAAGGGATATCTTTGTTCAGATTCGTGAAGAAATGGTCGTGGCAGGTCTAATGGTTGATTGGGCACATTCTTTACAAATCTACATGCCGTAGTTGAACACTAGAAAACTATTCGTTGCTCTTGCCATGCATTAATGGTGGCGGATATTCAATGTGTGTGTGTGTGTTCAGTGATCATTGCATAGATCTTGAGTATGCAAATCATGTTCTATGCAACCTGTTATAGCCCATGATGCCATCTCTCTCATTCTATATGGAGCTCACCATGACCAGGTCTTTATGCTTTAGGAGCACATGGTGGAAAAGTGTGTGCAATATATGCACATATAATCGTTGAATGTTGTAGTCCTTTGTTGAGCGCACAAAGGGGGTGATTAGCCCCCTATGAATAGCAGTTAAGTGTGCTTGTTAAAGTGCAATGTTGTTAACTGAAGCGGATGATCCCGATTGCAGTCGGAAGACTAATTATGCAGAGTGACCAAGTTTTGATTCCTCGTGGTTATATTTGGACAAGTTGTTTAGCCTTCAAAAACCTGGACGAAAAATCAAGTCCCTTTTGCAATTTAATTGCATTACTTTTTGAGAGGGTTGTGGAGAAATTCAGGCATACTTGAGTGTTCGAACATTGATTCCTTCAATTGTGTAGAGGTGCAATTTTTAAGAGTCTTCCATCCACTAAGTGGACAACTTATATATTTTGTTTGATAAATGCTCTTTATGGAAAAAAATTGCCCTTACCCTTACAATTTGTCAGTAGGTTTTTATTAATTAGTTACGAATTGCTTGTTTTGGTTTGATCAGTCAAAGTATTTCATTCTAAGAGACCATTATTCAATTTCATGCTATCATCATGTCCCCCAAGATTTGGTTTTTAAACTTCATGATTAGTGAGAAGAAAAGGAAAAGTGCATCAAGGATTTGTGACACCTCATATAAGCCCTTGTATGCCAAGCAAGTGATAGGAGTGTTGCCTCAAAACTTGGTAGGCCTTTTGAGAGGCCTCACAAGACGAAAGCCAGACCAAGAGACAATGATGAGGTGGATACCACTGTCATCTCAGAAATCCACCTCTCTTGCTCTTTAGTGGAATTTTACCACAAAAAAGACCTCCCAGTTTAGGTCACCTATAGTATATTCTTGTTCTAGGGTTCAAAGGTGACACTTGAATAGGTTTACCCAAGATATTCAAGCTAACGAAATGACCCAATTCTACTAGACAAGGAATAATGTAACTTAGAAGCAACCTATAAAGAATTTGTGGCCTAGGGTTTTTTATATGTGAATTAAAAGTAGTAAAAATAGGCATACAAGGAGAGAAAATGTTTAAGATATAATCAATAACATGATCTACTAGTCTTCAACTGACCCTAAGTTGAAGCCTTAATGTAGAATCAAGATTTTTCTATTTTTCTAGCCCTAGAATTGCCTAGGGTTGATGGCGTTAGCTCTAGAGAGGGATTTCCAACCATGCAAATTGCTAAATTTTAATGTTTTAAGGCTCAAGAAGATAGAATGTTTTCCATCTAGCTTAATGCTCATGCCTTAGTTGAATTCAGCTTCAAACCCTAACCCCAGTGGCTTGCCTTGAAGGACTGAAATTTTTGAGGGCAAAAATTTTAAGGCTGAAAATTTCATTGCCAAAATTTTAGGAAGAGAAAAAAGAATTTTTTGAAGATTTTGATTTTTGACCATCTATGTGGAAGCTAGTGCCTACTAACTACTTCGGTGATGGAGTCTAAGGGAAAATTACTATGGAAATATCAATCCCTTGAAAGGAGTAAGGAGGGAAACGCTAAGTTTCCACTTAAAAAACCCTAGCTATCATTCAATACAAGGATAAAAACAAGAGAAAAGCTCTCTAAGAGGTTCTTAAGGGAAGTTTAAGATTCTTAACTAAATCATGCGATAAAGATAAGCATTTAGACATGGAATATATAAATCCTATCAAGATACATTGCATACAGTAACGATAAATGATATTCACCAAGAAAAATACTTGTAAGATATCAATGAACATCAAGGATTAATCTCTAGAAAGGTTGCATCTTCACAAGAGTAGTGAGGTACAAGAACTAGGTTGAAATTTTCTAAGAGGCCAAAGTAATTCACAAGTGATGATGAAATGAGATGTGAGGTGACCGTTTATTTATGTGAATGCTACCTCACCTAATTTTAGCCTAAGAAGCCCCTAAACAAGTTTAATGAGTAAACTTAAAATAATCCTTGGGTTACAAGCCAAAACACTAGCTCAATGTGAAAATATGCCATAAAGGACCCATGCGTGTGAGTTGTAAGCCTATAAATGATGACGTCATGTCATTTTGGGTTTTAAATGCCATGTATGGTGTCAATAAGGTGAAGGTGTCTCTGTATGTCATGATCATCCATCATTTGAGTAGTATCTGTTAAATCCAACCTCAAAGCAGCTCTAAGGGTCCCTTATACAACTAGGGTGTCACCGTGTCATCTCTATGTGTCTCCAACAATCAATACAATGCCTCATCTCTCTAGTGTTAGGGCTTCGTCAGGGGCAATAAGCCTTGCCTAGTCATCTCACAGAAAACCATCCTCATCTTGTTGAAATTTGGTAGCTCAAAAGCCTTGGGGACTTTGTGGTTTCGAGTTTGGAGTTTTAGACCCAAAGGAGTGGGCTTCGAACTTGTTGAAGCCTCAAAAATCGTTGCCTCAACCTGGGGGAAAACCACCTAGTGCGAACCTTGGTTGGCAGCTCATTTTCCGTTTGGAGTAGTGGCTTCGACTGGGGATAATGGGACCAGTTTACCAATCTATTTAATGCTTGTGCTAATGGGGCGATGTGTGATGTTTTAAAGTAATGTTCAAGCTAAAAGTAATATAATCTAGACTAACAATCACATTGCATTTTATTCTAATTTAAGAACTATCTAATTATAAATATACTTGGGATTAACTTGATGTATGCGATCTACAATGATTTCTGAAAGCAATTGGTAATAAAGATCTTTCAATTGCGATTAGAAGTGAATCCGTTTTAACAATAATTGTTTCGTATAAAAAGTTAGCCGAAATGATTGTGAAAGATATATCGCATAAGGAATTATTCATATATTCAACATAAAATAAAGCTCATCATCATACAGAAGTGCAATAATGGTAATCAGGGTTCAAACTTTCATACATGAACAATTCCAAAATAAATGATTGCTTAATACATAAGTAAAAGAGGAATACGAGATAGAAGTACCATTTATAATATGTCCAACTCATGCGTTTCAACAATATTGATCTATCTTCAATCCATTCAACAACATCTAAGAGTACAAAAGTGTAATTTCAGTAGAAGATGCTAAATCAGATAAAAATATCCCGTTCCATATATTTTACTAGAACTTCCTTGAAGGGATAGAAGTGCATGTTTTGAAGAGAGTTTATGATAAATTTCTGGACCCTTATCTAAATGCATGAGAGGGGTTTAAATACTAAAACTATAAAACTAAAAATAGATTACTAAAAAAATAGTTGAGGAGGTTTAAACGACCCACTTCAATTTGTGCAAAAATAAAATCAAAATGGAAATAAACAAGGTGACTAACTATCTTGCATTTGATCCTTCAGATCGCAAATATCCATCATGGGTTTTAGCTGTGTTGGTTGGCCGACTTCAACTTTCAACTGTCCAGCGAATACAACATCGATCAGTGCTCGTGCCATTTTCTTGGTAGAAGTGGTTAGGCATCGTAGGGTCATCCATTGGCTGTGAGGCTTGACCAAATGTTACCAATATGCCTCCTAGCCTAACCTGGTCGTGTGTCTTATCACTTCTTCTTTTTCTTTCGCTGCCTGTTTCCATTGTTGTTCGAGTTGTTTCGCATCAGGAAGGAAACTTGGAATGGACTCTGCCACAAGATTGGCACTATACAAATTTTCATTGATATGTTCTGACATTGTTTGCTGCCGCCGCTGCGTCTTCTGTTGCCTTTTCTGTTTCTTTAAGTCGAGAATCCCAGCTTGCAAATAGGATTTCCTTATGCGATTCTTCTAGCTTGGGCAGGTCGGCTTTTCTCCCATCTTCTGTATTCTGCCAGGCGATGAAATTAGAGACATTATTAAAGATCTTATCATATTCAAGTCTCATCTCTACGACATGATTTGTCAGTTTATCACTTATTTCGCAATAAGATTTCCACTGTGAAATCTTTTGGCACATTAATTCTTTCTGGTGCATCAGCTAGGAGTTAAGATCAAGTGCTTCGGTAATAAGCTGATCAATTTTTGGATCGTCTTTATGTAGATCAGTTATTGCATGCACCTGTGCTACCTTCTCAGTTAAGCTGGTTCGATGTTCTATTTGCATTTGTTCAAATACCTGTTGAAGCTTGGCCAACTGTATCTCTGCCTGCTGGTCGGATTTGACTTGCTGTAATTGTTGCTCAAGCGACGTTATTTTATCTTCCTTTTCTCTAAGCAACATTTTTATTTCTGTTGCTTTGTCCATTGTCGCTATAGTGTAAGAACTTGCAAACTGCGAGAGTCTAGTAAGGTTGGCGGATGGGTCAACAGGCGAGTCTTTCCATAGAACATCCATTGGTTCATTTTCAGGGGTAATAACAGTCGTAGGGTCCACTTTCCTTTTCTTTCTTTTCCTTTTCACCACAACCTTATGCTGTGGGTTATAAAATACATCTAGTGGGGAATTTCTTTTATTCTCAAAATTATTTTAGAAGTGGTGTTAATAGGGATGTGCTCTACCTCTTGTGTATTTGCAGTCTCTTCCACTGTAATCTCCAGAGTTGTTTTCTGTTGTGGAGTTTGCAACTCTGGCACCTGTTCCTCTATGTTGAGACTTTTAATAAAATTGTCCCACTCTTCCTCTAAGTCAATTACCATGGGTTTTATTAGCTGTGCGGAGGTAGTAGTGATTCGAGTTGACTCAATTCCGAGGTTTAACCAAGATCTTTTACTTTCGTGATGTGATTAAAATTGCATTTAAAATAGCATAATTGAACATATCTGCATGTTGTAAGGAAGAAGGAACATGATAACCATCAACAACATAAAATAACGAGACGTTGATAACGGAGTTCGTCCAGGAGGGACTACGTCTTCAGGCCCCAGTGTCAAGATGGTGTAGGCTGCTAGATTAAGTGCTATCAACAAATGATGATGTACATAGGTGGCGATGTTGCTATCATACAAGGAAAATTCTCTCACGCAAGAGTGGCCCCAAGAGATGTTCCACTACAAGAGCTCTTAGTGAAAAAGAACTCCTATCAGTATGATCTAAAATCATTCATGATGATAATGAACATCCCGCCAACATGGCATAAAAGGGATTTCAATGCAATCATACATGGCGACACATGAGTATCCCATCAACATCACAACAAAGGGATCTCAAACAAAACATGGTGAATCGTGACAACAAGTAAATCCCACAAATGATTCCGCGTCACATCAAGCAGGAACCATGAAACAAATCAAAAAACAAGATCCCACATCAAACATCAAACAGGGATCTGTGCAGCACAATGCATCTCATATCAAGCAGGAACCATGAAACAAATCAAAAAACAAGATCCCACATCAAACATCAAACAGGGATCTGTGCAGCACAATGCATCTCATAGCAAAAATAAGTACATTAATATATTGCATATACCTCACATTCTAAGGCCATTTGAAGAAAAGGATGTCAAACTACTGAAGCTGGTCGCACCATCAATCTCGTGGCATCGAAGCTCATGGAAATGGTTGCTCACACATGAATGCTAACACATGCACTCCACTTTGAAAAGTGGCCGAAAAATAGAATGACCAAATGGAAAATTTGAATGCACCATTAGAGTTGTGGCATCGAATAGTGCAAAATCGACTATCAAATTTCTGAATTCTAAAAAAGTGAAAATCTGGGGCTTAAAGAATCTTTTAGATTCCCCCTAGATTCCTCAAAGATTCCTTCCTCTAGGTCATCTGAAGATCTGCTACTCAGATCAAGAAACTGACTGGGCCATTAGGTTCATGTCGTTGAGAGGTGTAAGATCAACATAAAATTTGTCCAATTTGGATATTGCAAAAATTTCACCCTCCTAAGAATTTCACCCATTCATGGTTCCGTTTGCCTCCTCTCTAGGCTCATGGTTCCACCTGCAATAAATTAATTAAAAATTTGCACCTCGATTTCCATTCGCACTATTGGCTCCTCCATCCTGGGCGCATTGAACAAATGATAGGTTCATATATCAATTTTTGGGCGGACTTTTCAAAAATGTGGTTTTGGCATTGTGGTAAAAATCCTGAATTATAAGGAGGAGGTCGGGTGGTTAAACCCTGAGCCCTCCATGTTGAAACCTTTCTTGTTTCAAAAAAATTGCAAACATATTTTTTTAGGGGGTCAGGTCCTCATTGGGCGGCCCACCCCTTAATTCCCGCAGAGACGTTGGATGGGTGTATATCTGTTGTATTAAATGGCAGAGGGTAGTGAGGACCGTTTGTTTGATGGATTTAAAACAAACAACGATGTTTGGTTTGAATTAAATGGGGCCGCCGTGTGGGCGTGGCGGCCCTCCCGCTGGTCGTGGGTTCAACTTCCACCAGCCTCTCTTTTAATGCGACATTTGTTGGGGTGTGGGCTGGGTCCATCGGAGGTGGCCCGCCCACCCCCTTAATAATTGTGTAACGTATATGGAGGGTTGGTTGGGGGCCAACAAGGGTCATGGCTCGTCGGCCAATTTTAATTAAAATTTTATATGGTGCGGTTGGTTGGGAAGGGAGGTGGCGAGAATCATGGCTTGCCACCTCATATATTATTTTTTATTAAAATAGACCATTTTTTTTTATTTTGTCTAACATAAGGGTTATTAGACAAATTAAAGAGGCAACAATTTCACCTGCTTTCAGGAGCTAGGTTTCATGCCTCGGGGTCGGTCAAATTGTAGGACATTTAAACCTCGCCTGTAGTCCAACTTTGACCAAAACTTTGACTGGCTTGTTCTCCCTCATACGAGCTCGGATTGACAAACTGTTCGCACTGCTATGATTAGGATGACAAGATCTACGCTCTGGTCATGGTTTGAAATCATTCTGATCACTTTGATTTTTGAGTTTCCATAAGTCCTCTTTGTCTTGTGTGTGTTTCTGGAGCCACCTAGATCAATCCTCCCCACTGAGGAGCTTTTGGTCCTCCAAAAGCATGAAAAATAATCTGCAACTTCTCTGTACCTTGTCTGCATCACAAGCATCCTGAAAGGTCTTGTTTCCATCTCCTTCACCTTTGTTCTTCAGAGCCTTAAGCAATGAGCTGACACCTGCAACCTCTACAACCTGTAGTACATTGTTTTGCAAATTACATGCTTGACTTACATGACCAACTAATAACCCAAGGATCCCATACTTTCCACGAGTTTATAACACATACTCGGTGGTCAAGTTTACATCAAAATGGAAACAATACCCCACCTACCAAAAACAAGGCCAACATATCATTGTTGCTTCAACACGTGATGGAAAAACACATCATCACTGCAACACATGACTTACAGAATAAGGCCAACACTATTTTTGTTTTGACAAGTGATGGAAACACAACATCACTTTCAGAGTGTAAAATGCAACACAAAATAAGACCAGACACCATTGTTGCTTAACAAGTGATGGAACACACATCATCATTTTTACATTTTAAAATGCAACAAATGATTTACAAAAGCACATCCATGACAAGCTAACATATCTAGAAACCATTTTTCACTTATCAATGTGAATGGGGCGTTCCCCTGTGGTGGTTTTTCTTGTCAAATAACTGCTTCACCTGGTTCATGCACCGACACTTTGCCTTTAAGGCGCTGCTCTGGATGGAGCCTCGAACATGTAGCTCTTTGATGGCCACTTCTGTCGCAATGAATGCAATACATCTTTTTCCTCCAGATCTACTTAACATGTTTCTTTGCCTGCCGTTGAGAGGGTCTTTCACGCGTCATCTTTGTTTGTGCTGCTATTCTTTTCCAACACTTAGAAAATGTATGGTTATGTAATCCACAAAAGGTATGTGTTTTTCGATGTCTTGATTTATGTCCATCATTAGAAACATGATTATAATCAAAATGAACATTCGAATGTCGAGAGTGGTTATACCTTTCCTTGCCGTCTCTGGTGTAGGTATGGCGATGAAAGCTTGCTTTAGCACTTTCTCTGCCATGGGCACTGCCATGGGATGATGGGGATGTGTTCCCATCATTCTCTTTCCTCGATGATTTCGATGATGTCTCGGAAGAATTTGACACCTTCGAGCATTCTCCCTCGGTGTATCTCAAGCCTGCAAATTGAGGTCTCTGCACAACTTCCAATAGTTGAGTTATGCCTTGGGTATTAATGCCAAGTTCTTTTCCCTCCTCGTGCCTCGTCCTGGTAAGGAGCCTCATGTTTGTCCCTGTAATTGGGGTCTCCAAATCTCCAACAGAAATCATACTATGTGAAGACGAAACTAAAAGGAAATCAACATCTTTTACCTCCTCTGTCGATTTGGAAGGAACTAATGAGGGTTGCTCATCATTTGTTGTTGGTGGTTCGCTAGCTGTCTCGATGCATTCCCCAACTTCCTTTTTGACATACCCAAGTCCTGCCTGACAGGGTAATTCTTCTACTTTGATGGGGTTGACAATGCCTTGGCCATTAACGCCCAAGCATTTTCCTTCATACCCCATTTTCTTCAACAATTCGGAGCCAATCCCTATGGTATGATTTTAAAAAATAGTGAAATCATCATCAGGAAACATACATGAATTCAGAGGATTACTTTTTACCTCACATGGGTCACGTTGCAGCTTTTCCAAGGCCTCATCCTTTGCTTGCAACTGTCGTAGAAAACTATGTTTCTCCTCTTTCTCTTCATGTAGAAGCATCTTCAATTCAGTGTTATCTGTTTGAAGACTTTGGTTGTTGTGCTTCAGTTCTTCTAGGGCCTCTTCCGCGGCTTGCAACTGAAGTTGCAATCGCTCCTTTTCCTTTGTCTCTTTTTGTAGAGTTTCATACATTATTTCCACCCTTTGGGAAATTTTGAGCATGGTCTTGTACATCGCTTTTTCATCCTCTGTCGTTGCACATTCCATTGTTCACACTTGCAATTCACATCCAGGAAAAGACCTCTCTGATACCAAACATGATCCGAGTTGACTCAACTCCTAGATTTAACCAAGATCTTTTACTTTCGTGATGTGATTAAAATTGCATTTAAAATAACATAATTGAACATATCTTCATGTTGTAAGGAAGAAGGAACATGACAATCATCGGCAAAATAAAATAACAAGACGTTGATAACAGAGTTTGTCCAGGAGGGACTACGTCTCTAGGCTCCGGTGTCAAGATGGTGTAGGCCGCTGCATTAAGTGCTATCAACAATGATGACGTACATAGGTGGTGATGCCTCATCTTTGTTTGTGCTGCTATTCTTTTCCAACACTTGGAAAATGTAAGGTTTTGTAATCCACAAAAGTTACATGTTTTTTGATGTCGTGATTTATGTCCATCATTAGAAACATGATTATAATCGAAATGAACATTCGAATGTCGAGAGTGGTTATGCCTTTCCTTGCCGTCTCTGGTGTAAGTATGGTGATGAAAGCTTGCCTCAGCGCTTTCCCTACCATGGGCACTGCCATGGGATGATGGGGATGTGTTCCCATCATTCTCTTTCCTCGATGATTTCGACGATGTCTTGGAAGAATTTGACACCTTTGAGTATTCTCCCTCGGTGTATCTCATGCCTGCAAATTGAGGTCTCTGCACCACCTCCAATGGTTGAATTATGCCTTGGGTATTAACACCAAGTTCTTTTTCCTCCTCGTGTCTCATCCTGGTAAGGAGCCTCATGTTTTTCCCTGTAATTGGGATCTCCAAATCTCCAACAGAAATCATACTATGTGAAGATGAAACCGAAAGGAAATCAACATCTTTTACCTCCTCCGTCGATTTGGAAAGAACTGATGAGGGTTGCTCATCATCTGTTGTTGGTGGTTCGCTCGTTGTCTGGACGCATTCCCCAACTTCCTTTCTGACATACCCAAGTCCTGCCTGATGGGGTAATTCTTCTACTTTGATGGGGTTGACAATGCCTTGGCCATTAACGCCCAAGCCTTTTCCTTCATACCCCATTTTCTTCAACAATTTGGAGTCAATTCTTGTGGTATGATTTTCAAAAATAGTGAAATCATCATCAGGAAACATACATGAATTCAAAGGATTACTTTTTACCTCACATGGGTCACGCTGCAGCTTTTCCAAGGCCTCGTCCTTTGCTTGTAGCTATCGTAGAAAACTATGTTTCTCCTCTTTCTCTTCATGTAGAAGCATCTTCAATTCAGCGTTATCTATTTGAAGACTTTGGTTGTTGTGCTTGCAAAAGAAGTTGCAATCGCTCCTTTTCCTCTGTCTCTTTTTGTAGAGTTTCATTCATTATTTCCACCCTTTGGGAAATTTTGAGCATGGTCTCGTACGTCATTTTTTCATCCTTTGTCGCTGCATGTTCCATTGTTCACGCTTGCAATTCACATCCACGCAAAGACCTCTCTGATACCAAACATGATCCAAGTTGACTCAACTCCCCGATTTAACCAAGATCTTTTACTTTCGTGATGTGATTAAAATTTCATTTAAAATAACATAATTGAACATATTTGCATGCTGTAAGGAAGAAGGAACATGACAATCATCGACAAAATTAAATAACAAGATGTTGATAACGGAGTTCGTCCAAGAGGGACTATGTCTCTAGGCTCTAGTGTCAAGATGGTGTAGGCTGCTGCATTAAGTGCTATCAATAATGATGATGTATGTTAGGATATTCCGACATGTAGGAATAGTTAAGTATAACTCGGTCTAGTATAGAGTTAGGTAAAGTGTGTTTCTTTACTATGTACATTTGTAACTTACAATCCGACGGTCACGATATGTAG
>APFE030199926.1:220361-238281 GCA_000404065.3 Pinus taeda
TAATTTTGAGGTTTTGAATGAGTCCCAAGATTGATCAATTCAAACCTCAGGGTTGAACTCTGAAGTTTTGAATTGGTAGATCATTTAAATATATCTTTAAGGTCATATAAATCTTCCAACTTAACTACAGATTTCGGTATAACATTAATAAATGTTTCTTGTTTAAGTTGGTTATCATTGGTCTTCATAAACTATCTGGTCATCATAAGAGCCTTCTGAGGTCAGGAAGCTTATGATATCCGGATCATTATTAAAGACTCTCCGGTCAGTGATATTGTCAGGAATAGAAGGCCTAAAAATTAATTCAATGGAAAATCGATCTGGGATGTAATCTTCTGGTGGGATAAGCTTGGAAGCAACATTAGCTAGAAGATCGACACTAGCATTCTGGAGTCTTGGGATAGGGGAAATATTAAACGCGGTAAAGTAGAGAGTTGGGTCTTGGACTAATGACTGATAATGTTTCAAGTGTCTTGATAAACAGTGTATAGTGTTTCTCACCTATTTTATGACAATCTCTGAATCTCCGAATACTTGGAGGTATTAAATGTTAAGGCCAATTGCCTTATACAAACCATGAACTAGTGCCTCATATTCAACGGTGTTGTTGGTGCAATCAAATTCAAGTCTGCATGCTAGTATAGTTTTTTCCCCTTCTAGGCTGACTAAGATGCAACCTGCTCCTGCTCCATCATTGGATTTAGATCCATCAAAAAATAATTTCCAAAATAAAGATTTAACTATAGGTTTATCTATAGAATTTACACATTTAGAAGTGTCTATTTGTGAAAAAAATTCAACTTGATAGACAACAGAGTTTTCTAAGAAAGGTGAAGTATGAGCATTGAAATTCCCTAGAAATGATTCTATAGAATAATTTCCGATGATATTATTGCTATATGCGACTGGTTCATTTTCTCCTTCTAGTTCTGTCACTATGAACTTCTGATGTTTCTCACAATCAAGCCTTATTTGATTTGGTTTACCATTATAGGGAAGCCACAAGTGAGACCAGTCAGTTGCAAAATAACCATGAAGTTTCTCTAACCAGTCTCTACTAAGGATTAAGCCATAGAACTCAGGAATGTCAGCTACAAGTATGTCGATGACTTGGAAAACTTTAGGGATTGATGAAAGTCTGATGGTTACTTGGTTAAGTTCCCCAACAACTTCGACTTGAGAGCGATCTAACTGAACTATTCGTCCAACAGATTTCTGAAGTTGAACATTCAACTTGGCACAAACTGTTCCGGGTAAGATGTTAGATGAAGCTCCATAATCAACCAGGCAGTTGTGTAAGTTTTTGTTAAAGACTTCAAAAGTAAGGAGAAATGGCGGAGTGTGGGATTTTGATCTTCCCCCAATTAAAGCTATATCAGTTGGATCAATCTTATTCAAAGAAGCACTAGGGGGTCTTCCCATTTCTTGGGCATCTTGTGAGATCACGATAGTAGGAAGCGGTGTAGTAGGTACTACTTTAAGTTCTTTAAGAAGTAACTTTTGCTGATGTTTTAATTTACTAAGCTCATGAAATGTGATGTATGCCCTAGTCTTCTTCATATCATCAATAATATTATATTCCATTTCATCGGAAACTATCAAAGTTTTAGATGAGGGAGAAGGATCCAATTGTGTAGGTGTAGTCTGAGTGGATTTTGGTACAAATTTCTTACCCATTGCTTTGTCCCTAGCGGGTGGCATTGAAGCCTTCTGTTTCAGATTTTTTTGTGACAATTCAACAGGATTTTTACTTCGGGTAGCGACAGGTAATGCTTCTTGAGTTTCTTCATTGGGAAGGATAAAATCCCACATCCCTTTAATTCTGCTACTTCCTCATCATCTGTTTTTTCTTCGTTTGTTGAAACTTCGTCCTCCTCTCCATCTGATTCAGCATTTGATATGGCATTTGGGGGTTTAGGATCAATATGGGAATTCCTTTTGAATGGTCTAAAATGTTTTTTAGAGGAAGTCTCTGCTACCTATTTTTTAATATCAACCATTTCGTCAGACATAGTCTTGAGGACTTTTTGTAACCCTTCAAGATCAAAAGGATATTTCGATGGTTTCTTCTTAGAGTCATCTCTGAAGGTTACTTTCTTAGATTTCCATTCTTCTAATGCATTCCTCTTTTCCACAGCTAGAATGCATTTTTCCATAGCTATTGCCTCTTTCATATTTTTTGCCAAAGTTGGTTTGGCAACTCTATCAACGAAGATAGTTTTGTTTGACAGTAGAGCAGAGATGTACCACTCATTTTGGACCTCATCGCTAGGCTTAGACTCCGTTGGTATCTTATTCAATAATTTATTGAAGCAAGAGTTGAAGTCCTTAAAGGGTTCTCTTGGCTCAGCTTTCAAATTGGAGAGATCATTGATTAGGGTAGCCGTAGATCTATCATCTCCAAATTTAGTTAAAAATTGCTCTTGAAAAGCATCCCAACTGTTAATAGAACCTGATGGTAACGAAAAGTACCATGATCATACTGCTCCCTGTAAAGTATATGGGAATAGTCTTACAAATGCGTCTTCCTCCACTACTTCATTCAAGTTAATAGAAAACATAAAATTATTTATATGTTCTTCAGCTAATAGGCCATTATCAGGATTGAATTTGGGTAGCCATTTTTTTGGGTGTGTTGGTAATTGATGTAAAGGTCTAGCCATCCTAACAACCCCTGGGTTTGTCCATGGCATAGGAAGATTCTATGCCATTACTGGTATGTGGGTAGGGGAAGGTGTAACAGTAGAGTTTGAAGGTGATTGGGCCATAACGTCTCCCTCTTAGAGAGGAAAACCCGCACAAAATTCTTCTTATAGAGATTCCATATTGATGAACACCAAGACCATGAGCTTGGACTATCTGAGCCACTCCAAGACCAAGGAAAAAATCCTCTTCTTGATATCGCTAAGATCATCACCATCATTGCATCATGAAGACATCCATTATTTCTGCAACATCACTGTGCTTTCACTGAGCGACTCGTTATAACTATGAGCTTCATTGTTGCTTTATTATTATACAAAGATTACAAAGATCCTCTTCCATACGAATACACCGAGTTTATAAGACAATGATCATAGTGACTGTGTCTATGATGTGTGTGCACCAAGACAGAGTACATAAGTCTTTCTTGCCGAGAGTGTAGACCCTTGTGATAACATTCATCATTAGACTGAGATTCGTATCATCTTTTTCCACCGAGTAGTTGTATGTTGGTAATGCACCTAAACACTAAATAGTGTTGACACCAACAACCATACGTACTTCATATAGGAGACTGAGATTTATTGCGAAGTTATGAGATAGTTTCCTTATTGTGTTCATCTGAGATTATACTCCTTCAATATATGCGAAGTAACAGACCTATACCCGTTCGAGTTTCCCTAGAGATATGCAAGATTCTCTCTGCACTTTTGTGGTGATCCCAACTGCCTATTTATAGGTGTTTGTCCATGCACTCAAATCGACATGAACTAATGAGTTGTTGTGTCACTTCATTTGAGCCAACGTGTCTATTCCTTATGTCAATTTTGCTGGCCGACTTGACAATTCTCTTCATCGTTTAGAGCTTCCTTCTTCAAGAGGATTGTGCTTGTCTTGGAGGGTTGATCTAAACTCTAGGTTGACTCATATACATTACATAAATGCTCAAGAAGAGCTCTTTGAATCTTTGATTTTCCTAAACCTATGGAATGAGAAAGAAAATCATTTTTATAATTCTCAAAAAGAACATTTATTTTCTTTGCAAGTACAAATATCAAAAGTACATGTAGAAATACCGAACCTAGTTACATTTTCTTCAACACACAGGACGCTCCACATACCACAACAATCAATAGGCTGAGGAGAATCTTATGGCATAGGTCTCCGAGGCAATCTCACTGATCTGTTGTTCCAAAAGCATTATAAAAAACAGGGTGTCTCCATCTTCCAAGGAACTCAAACCCTAGGGCTAGGGTTTCATCCAACTGCATCATCCTCTGCATACTTTCTCTTTCTATTAGATCAATGACATGTTGCACACTTACTCAATCATCCGGCAACTTATCCCACTTTGACATCAATGAAAACCTGTTGAACAATCTCCCCCTTTGTCATTGATGTCAACACACCAAGCATACCAAGGCATGTTGCAACATGCATCACGCTCTCTCCTTTGACAGCTCCAAGATTCACTCCCCCTTTGACATCAATGGAAAATGAGAATTAGTGCATCAAGTGATATGGCTCACCTTGACAACATGCTCTCTGAATCATCTCGACAATTCCTTTGACAATATGCTTGATCTTGTGGACTTGTGATCAAACTCCGTTAACGGACTCCCCTTGTCAACATGCTTACCTGCCGCATCATATCTTGTGTTGATTCTCCCTCTGAAAAATATGCTTCTACAAACCCCCCTTGTCTGTGCATCTACCAATCATGTGAGAGATCATGGAGAAACTTGCTTTCATTGCTAGACCCTGGTGGTCTTGTCTTCCTGCCTGGTGAACGATCTTCCTTCATGATTCTGCAGGGTCCATGTCAAACCGCTTCTGAAGTTTCATGCAAAATGGCCAATGTTGTGACATAGATAACATTTTGAATTCCTTCCTTCCTAGTTCTGTGAGTTCCACTTCAATCCACTTCTGTAGTCTCGTGAAAAACGACCAAGATTATGGCGCAAATATCACTCTGCATCTGATCTCAATAATGGAGTAAAAGAGTTGTAGTTCTTGTTGTTATAGGTGTCTGGGATTATAGAAAATCCGCTCCAAGGTCTTTGATAAAACCCTATGCCAATACTCCTGCTACATCGCCTGCAATCTCGAGCTTTGTGTCCATAGTTAGAACATGTGTAATAATAACCATGAAATGTATTTTCAGGTGTATGGGTTGAAGATGTGCTGAAGGTGTCTCATCCCTGAAAATGATTTTGTTTATTTCCATTCCTGAATGCTCTATCTTGAGTTGGTGTCCTAAACGCATCATCTTGATTTGAAGCATTGGTCTTCTAAATTTTTGTGTTAGTTGATTTGTGTAGGACCTTGACTTTGGGCTTCTCTCCATTCTTGGGATGGGACTTCTTGACATGTGGTTGCTCTTCACTTTTGGGATAGGACTTCCTTCCATAAGACTTCACTTCTTATGATTGTTCTTCGTCATTTGGACGAGACTTCTCTTCATGTCAGTGTTCTTCATCATTGGGATGAGGGTTCTCCTCTTGTGGCTGCTTTTCATCATTGGAATGTGAGGACTCACTAATATATCCAAGACCTGTCCTGATGAATGATCTTTGGCAATTGATAATGTCTTCCAAGACCTATGAACTTCTGATTTTTTTGTTTTAGTTTGTTTACTTCATCTGTCAAAGTGAAAATTTCCTCCTCATGGTTTATGCAATCTTCTTCCTTATGCTTTATCTGACCTTTTAAGATATCCTCAACCATTTTCAAGTTCCCTAGTTAGAGAGGTGATCTGCTTTTCCTTATTCTGCTTGTTCCATTTTTTTGGCTTTTCTTTTTCTTTTTCCTTGAGTTGGTTTGTCAAGGTTCTTTCCCTATCGTTTTCCTCTAGTAGTTTGCTTTTGAGATCCTCCACTTCCCTTTTGGCTTCATCAAGTTCCTCATCCTTTTCAGATGATTGTATCTTATCGATTTGAGCTCGAAGTCAGATATTTTCAGCGTAGGTAAATTGATTACTATCAGCAATCTTCTTCTTTTCAGCCTTCAGTTTTTCATGTTCATTGTCAAGGACATCATACATGGATTTGGATCATTCCCAGTCACGTGTTAGAATTCGAACATTATCTTTGAATGTTTTGACATCTTCTTCGGAATCATCAACCATCTTGTCAAAAATATTGTATGCTATGTATTTTCCTTCAAGATGTTAGGCTTCCACTGAAGGCCCTGCTCTAATACCAATTGTTGGAAATACTGAGAGGGGGGTGAATCAATATTTCTATTTTCTTTTCAATTAGTTGGTTAATATTTAAACATATTCAAAGCATGAGCATAAAACATTACATAACACAATGCAGAAACAACCAAGAGATAATACACAAGATATGGCTTTAAGAAGTGTTGTATTATGTAGTGTAAAATGTACATACAATACTTTATCAAGAATATCTAGAAGTAAGTGAAACACTTGATTAGGTGCTTCCAACCCCCAAGGGGAGAAGGCATTTCCAAGGTAAACCCCTCAATGAATAGGTGTTAGTGTAAATGAATGATAATGGAGAGGAAAAAGCTTCATTGCCAAGTTCTATGGTTAAGGGGACTAGCTAAGGGGAGTCCACATCTTGAGTGTATAGATGTAGTGGAGGGAGAAAATGTAAAGGCATGGGATACCCCTATTTTACCTTGATTTTTCCACCCCTATAGTGCACCTTTTACTCATTAATAATGCTTTTTATTTCAGTTGCATAACTAATGCAGGGTTACCCTTGCGCATACCCACAGTATGAATATTCATGCATAAATCCCTTTCCCAGGAATTTATATGACCCACCTGGTCAACACTTCAAACATAAAGATGGTTAAGGCCCCCTTTTACAGTTCCATTATTTTGGAACTCAATCATCTCGCCAAACCTCCTATCGGGACTATATCAACACTTCAAAACATTCATTATCCCTTATAATGAAACCTTCCACATAGACTCCCTTATCCAGACTGTTAAACTCCCATAAACCTTAGTCAATCCTTTTTAGGCCCATCGCCGCATATATATATAACCCCCTCTTAAACCATTGGTTAATATACAGATAACACATAAAAACCATCACTCGATGCAATTTCCTTTTAAATCCATTTACAAAGGAAAACTATGTAAACATACCGTTTTCCGTCTTCCGTACAACCTTGTCACAATTCTCGAGGTTTAACCTCATCGCAATCGGCTATCAGCACTTTCAGAGTTCACATTACATATATATGTTATCACCCCTCACCTTCTGATTTGTGACTATCAGAATGATAACACATATGTTTTTGGCTTAAAGCACCTTTACACAGAATCGTGGAATACACAGAAAACCCACTCCGAACATGGTTAGCGGATTTCAAATATTATATGTTCGCCACTATAGGTCCATCGGGTCCGACTATCCAAGCCTTTCCATTGCACTACTTTGATCTCCGCCAGCACCGATATGTGATGGCCGATTTAATCATGACCATCGATTAGGATCGCGATCTAATGGTCGACGATTAATTGCCTGATCGCTTAACTCTTCCGTTTAAACCTCCAATTTGACTTTGTTTACGGACTTGGTAGGGTTTCTATGTTACGATTGATGGGTTTTCACGTCTGCCACATATCGCATGAGAGTTGGTGTTGTGATCCTGATTAATCCATCCTTGCGATTCAATCTTGGCCGTCGATCTCCAAGATCTGACGACTACTGTGCATCATTTCTTTAATCTTCCACTGTTTTGTTTGCTTGTAATTTGCGTTGTTTTCCAGTGTTAATGTGCTTCTCAGTTTTCTTTGAAGGTTTCTTCCTGTTGCTATTTCGTTGTGCACTCTTTCTCTCGAGCTTTGGTATTGATCCCTCTATGGATCCAATGATCCATTATGATCCTCCAAATCGTTTGCTCTTCCGTGTAATCCCTCTAAACTCTATCTGCAACCTTGTCACAGGACTTACATCCTCATAGATCATTCATTCATTAACACTCATTCTACATACCAACATAATTATGGAATAATTCATTTTATATACAAATGTGAACAAATGATACATATCGAGACTTCTTGGTCTCGCACTGGCCTGATCTTCGATATCTATGGCCTCTATTCATTAGCTGCCTGTAGGATTAAACACTCCAACCTACTATCTATTTTCCTATTCAACCTCCTACTTCTGTTCATGCCTTTTAGGCTTACATTTATACAAAGGGGTTCTAAAACCAATTTCTGGTTTAGATCCCTAAATCCCTCAACAAAATCCTAAAATCTCTTTGTCATCCCTAAGGATTTTCTGAAATCCACAAAATCATGAACTAATTCCTAATCTGAGGTTTACAATCAATTCTCAATTCTCTCATCACTCAACTATCCTAAATCTCTCATGTTCTCCTACATTCGAGAACATTTACAATAAAGCCTCACAATATTCAATTAATTCCTATTCTCATTAAAATCACTCAAACATTAAATAATTATATAAATCCAATACTTGGGAAATCGACTTCCTTGAAACACAAGACCCCCTATGTCTACTGGAATACATTGATAATGTTGAGCTGGATGCTCCTACATCAGACTCCCCATGTAAGAAAATTTATGACCACCTGGTCATAAGTCTGGATAATTGTTTCCTCCTGGATCTCAGACTTTATTTTGCAACTTGTCTCTACTTGTCAATTGCTTTATCGTTGTTGTTGTCTACTGCTGTTCTCCAAGTCTCCATACCTTGTGCTGTAATACTCCACTTCCTTGCTTTCGTAGTCTACTACTGTTTTCCTCTTGTTGTCACTCCTCCCTTTTCTCGTTGTTGTCTTTCTCTGAGACTCCTTCATCATTAGTCTTATTATTAGTTCAATTTCTCTGTCCAGTATATCCGCTGTCTGTTGATTGTTTTCATCTCTTGATTGTTGAACTCTCCTTCTTGCTTGTTATTCATTTGTTCTGATTGTTTCCTTTTCATCTTTACCCTCTTCTTTACTATTGTTTTGCACCCATCTGTTGCTACTATATTGTCTTTCAGAACACTTTCCTGCTTTCGTTGTGTGCACCTGTCAACTTTTTCTTGGTGATTATATATGACAACTTCTTTGTCATCCTTCTTCAACACTCTATCTTGAACATTCATCCTCTGCTCTTCCAACTTTCTCCTTTGAAAGTTTAATTCCCTATATATGTCAATGATTTTACTTGGAGTGAACTTTGGAAATTTTACACAATCTCCCATTTCTTCATTTGTTATTGATCCATCATCACATGGTCCTTCTTCCTCTGCTAAGCCTTTCTTGACATCCTTCAATAGATGTTCTTCCTCCTCTTCTTTCATTTGACTATCCAACTGTGCCAAATACGTTCCAGCTTCTACAACAACATCTTCAATTACAAGAGAATCATTATAATAAAAAATATAAGTTTTCCCTTTGGTAACACTTCATTATGTTGCGATGCTTTCTCTTCTTCTATCAGCATATCAGTATGTTGATTCAAACTCAAAGAACTCTTGATACTATCAGCTAGTCTCTCCTTCTCGTCATCTATTTCAATGATGTTGTTCAATGTTTGTCCATTGTAGTGAACTAATTCTTTCCCAGTAGAATTTGGCTTGAGCTCCTAGGGATCTTGCGCCAGCTGACCAAATGACAACCTACAGTGAGAACTAGTACTTGTGCATACAACACCGACGCTTCCAAGTTTGTTACGAACTATCAGGTTGATAAAAGTAAAGTTGGCAGCATAGGAGTTTCAACATTCTTTCTACAATACTGGCGCTCACCACTTTTTGGTGCCATTTCTAGGGAAGCGTCAGAGTATTTTGTGATTACTGCTTTCTTCTATATCCTATTGCAACATTCTGCTAATAGTTTATTTCAACAAAAGTAGACTAGTCATTCTCTTTCTTCCTGTGCTACATTTCCTCCTTTCCCTTCCATTTCTGCAAATTCCATTTCGACAAAAGTAGACTAGTCATTTCCTTTCTATTAGTTCTGCATTTCTTTGCTTTCCTTTTCAATTATGTAAATTTCCATTCAGCTAGTTGCAATTTGTTTTGTTCAATCACAATCTCAGTTTTTGCAGGTACTATTAGTGTGGGGAAAAAGAAACACAAAACCAACAAAAAATATTTCCTTTAATGCTTCGTAGGAATAGACATAACTCAGGGAAATTTCTACCCAACACCCCCACTGCTTCACACAGCCAACCTTCTCCCTTCTTTGGTGGTTGCGATCAAGAAGAACCCTTAGGTGAACATCCAAAGATATTTCAAGAACCTATAGGGGAAGAAGCAGAAGAAAGCATTCCTCTGGAGCCAATGGCTGAAAATAGAAATGCTAGGGGAAATGGAGAAAGAATAGAGGGTACCTTTCCCATTAGAGAGACCAATGGGGACACCAAAATGAAAAATATAAGTCCTTCAATCCTACCTCACTTCCATGGCCTGACTACAGAAGATCCTGACACCTTCTTGTTTGAGTTTGTTGTCATATGTCAAACTTATGACTATACAAAAGATGAGCAAAAGTTGAAACTGTTCCCTTCTACTCTCAAGGATGTAGCACTGCACTGGTTCATGGGATTACCTGGCAATAACATCACAAATTGGGCTCAGATGCAGCAGGCCTTTAATAACAAGTATCGAGACTATTGTAGGTCAAAAGATACTAAAGAAGAAATCTTCTGAATGACCATGGGAAGTGATGAGTCCTTGGAAGACTATGAAGAGAGGTTCTAGCTTAATTACAAAAGGGTCAGGTGTACACTTGAACCTGAGTCTCTGAAGTTGGTCTTGCTCAGGGGAATTCGGGAAGACCTTCTAGACACCCTCCATCTATTGGTCGGGGGAGACCTCTACCAACTATCCCATGAGGACATAAAGAATGTTTTTAGAAACCATTCTAGAGTAGCCAGAAAGAAAGGTAGGGGGCGTCAACCCATAACTAGTACCTCTTCTTCCAATTCATCCATTAAAGATGAAATTGGAAGCATGTTGGAAGACTTCAAGAGTAAAATGCTATAGACTCTTACCATGCAAATGGATACCTTACATATCAAAAGAAAAGAACAGGAAGCAGAGAGGGCTTTGGCCATTTTTTGCCCTAGATGCACTAGGAGGCATCCTAGGAATGAATTCCCATTGAACTTTATAGAGGTTTGTTCAGTCTGCGAAGAAAATCATTCTACAGACAAGTGCCCTTCCTTTCCTGAACTTAAAGTTGTATACCAAGGGGCCGAAGGAGTCACTGCACAAATCTATTACATAAACCAAAGGAGGCCGCATGGACCTAGACCATACTAGCAGGGGATGCAAGGGACATCTAAGGCATACTACAACCCCAACCAAGTCACCTCCATACCTTCTTGGGGCCCCCCCTACTCTAACTTCCTAGTCCATGCCTCCTCCTTGGTCCTTCACATCTCAATATCATTTCCAACCAGCCACCCATTCATTTCAATCCTATGCTCAGTCGCAACCTCAGTGGAATGCATCTCCTCAGGGGTGTAGACCCCAATACAACTCTCTTCCCACTCCTCTACCTCCACCACCTGCCCAACCACAACCGTTACCTTCTACTCCACCAAGGCAACCCCAAAGGCCTGCCCAGCCAAATCCGACCTGAACAATAGACAGGCTCAACAAGCGTATAGTGGGGAACCATCATGCCCAACTTATGTTGTGGAGATTCAAGAAATCAACTTGTGATCTGGGAAAGTTCTCCCAGATAGCTAGCCTCCACCTAGGGAGGTTGAGGAATATAAAGAGGAAAGTGAACATAAAGGAAATCCACCCTTTCCTGAGAGACTATCCATGAAAATCTAGCCTATCCCAGAAGAGACTAAACTCTTGGGAGAATTGAAACACTTGTGTGTGAATATACCACTTCTCCAGGCCATAAAAGATGTGCCTATCTACAATAGGTTGATCAAAGAGAAGTGCTTTAGGCATCCAGGAAGGTGCAAGAGAGATACCCCAACCATCAATGTCATAGGAAAACTATCCAACCTGATATTGGGGCAGATAATCTGTCAAAAATATCTAGACCCTGGAAGCCCAGTAGTTGATGTCCACATCAATGGCACAATGATCCCACATACCTTGACTGATATGGGAGTTGCCATTAATGTGATGAAAAAGGGCACAATGCTCAAACTTAATCTCCAAGTCTCCTTGAGGAAGACCACGACAGTGCTGCAGCTAGCAGACTGCTCCACCATGACCCTTGAGGGGATTGTGGAAGATGTGATGGTCTGCATTGATTCTTGGGAGTACCCTGTGGATTTCCTAGTTCTCCAGCCAAAGGCAAAGCTCACTGGGTATCCTCTCATCCTGGGAAGGCCCTAGTTGGCTACAGTCGATGCCTACATCAGCTGTCAAGCTGGGAACGTGACCATAAAGAATGGGCACATGTCCAAGCAATTAACCCTATATCCTCCTACCCAACCCTTTCTAGAACATGATCTACCTCTCTGGTTGGAGGAGGAGGATGAGGATGAAGTTTATTCTGCACCACTTTGTACATTAGAAATCGCCATGGGGGGAAACTGCAAGATGAGGATGATATGATTGAAAATTTGATTCAGAATCCACCTCTCAGTGTATCACCATTAGAAGACATAGTAAGAGAAACCCAAAACAACCCCTCAACTGATCTCTGTGTGGCCGATCCTACTTCTGGCCATGTCAAAAATATAGAGTTTGGCCCAGAAAGGACATTGAAAATCAATCCATCCCTGTCTACTTCCCAGGAGAAGGAGCTATGCAGCCTACTGAGAAAACATATAGAAGCCTTCACCTGGAGTTATAAGGGGATGAAGGGAGTGCACCCTTCAGTATGTAATCATATATACATCAAGGAAGATTGCAAACCAGTCAGGAGGCCTCAAAGGAGGATGAATCCAGCACTTAAAGATATTGTTAAGGAAGAACTGCAGAAATTGCTTGATGCAAGATTCATCTATCCCATCTCTGACAGTGAATGGGTCTCTCCTTTGGTGCTAGTCCAAAGAAAAATAGTAAGTGGAGAATCTATGTCGACTATTAGGAATTGAAAAAAACCACTAAAAATGACCATTTTCCTTTACCTTTCATAGACCAGGTGTTAGACGGTCTGGCAGGGAATTTTTTTTTCTCTTTCCTAGATGGGTTTAGCGGGTACAATTAGATTCAAATCAGCCCGGAAGACCAATATAAGACCACTTTCACTTGTCCTTGGGCTACCTTTGCATACTGGGTCCTTCCTTTTGGGTTGTGCAATGCTCCAGTGACTTTCCAAAGAGCGGTATTGAGTATATTTTTTGAATTGGTTCATGATGCAGTAGAAATATACATGGATGATTTTACTCCTTATGGATCTAACTTTCAAGAAGCTTTATCTAACCTAGGAAAAGTTCTGGATAAGTGTATTGAGATGAACTTGTCCCTCAGTCTGGAAAAATGTGAGTTCTTGATGACTGAAGGGACCATGCTAGGTCATGCAGTATCTCAACAAGGACTGTAGGTGGACCCCAACAAAATTTTCATCATCCAAAGGGTCCCACCTCCTCAAAAGGTGAGAGATGTCAGAAGTTTCCTAGGCTTAGCCGGATATTATAGGAGATTCATTAAAGAGTTTAGAAAAATAGCCTCTCCTTTGTTTGGCCTCCTAGGCAAAGATGTTGAGTTCATATGGTCGTAAAACTGTCAAGAAGCCTTAGATACCCTGAAGAGAAAGCTAGTGACTGCCCCAATTCTCAGAGGCCCAAATTGGGACCTGCCATTTCACATTCATACAGATGCCTCGAAAAAAGTGATAGGAGCAACCTTAGGACAATTTGATGAAAAGTTACCTTATGCCATATACTTTATAAGCAAGAACTTGTCAAAGGCATAGTTAAACTATACAGTGACCAAGAAGGAACTCCTAGCTGTCGTGCATTCCTTAAAAAAATTCAGACATTATATGATAGGCTATCAAACCTTTGTGCACACTGATCATGCTGCAATTAGATATTTAATGAACAAACTAGATGTAAATGCTTGCATTATTAGATGGTTGCTTTTACTACAGTAGTTTGATCTGACCATTATTGATAAGCCTGGTAAAGAGAATGTTGTTGCTAAATTTTTGTCTAGAGTAAATTTGCCTGCAGGTGAAGAAGGAATGGTGGATGACCAAATTCCGGATGAACACCTATTGGCTATATCAATACTCTCTCCATGGTTTGTTGATATAGAAAACTACTTGGTTTCAGTACAATTCCAGCCACACCTGTCCTCAAAAGAGAAGAGCAGGATAGTAAGAAAAAGTGCCCCTTTCACCTGGATTGGAGGTAATCTCTTCAAACCAGGACCAGATCAGATCTTGAGAAGATGTGTCAGGGAGGAGGAAGTCTTTGACATCCTCCTGACCTGTCATGATGGGCCTTGTGGAGGTCATTTTGTAGCAAAAAGAACCACCTTCAAGATATTGCAAGCAGGCTACTATTGACCCACTCTTCATCAGGATGTGAGGAGATACACGAGCTAGTGTGATTGATGTCATAGGATAGGGAAACCCACTCCAAAGGATGAAATGCCCATGCAACCTCGAGTGACCTTTGAGCCATTTGAGAAGTGGGGCATGGACTTTGTGGGGCCTATCAACCCCCCTCCAAAGCAGAAGTAGTACATCATTATGTGCACCGATTACCTGACAAAGTGGGCAGAGACAAAAGCAATCAAAGCAACAACAGAAGAAAAAGTAGCTAAGTTTTTAAGAGAAAACATATTCTACAAGTTCGAGTATCTGAAAGAGTTGGTCACCGACCAAGGCAGTCAATTCACTTCCAGCCTGATTAAAGACCTGCTCACACATCATAAGATCAAGCACTTGACTTCCACTCCTTACCATCCACAAGCCAATGGGCAAGTGGAGGTCACCAACAGAGCATTGGAAGGGATCTTAACCAAGCTAGTAAGCAACAACAGAAAAGACTGGGAGGACAGATTAGTTGAGGCCACTTGGGCCTACAACACAACATGGAAGGCCACCACTAGGTTCACACCCTATGAAATGGTCTATGGAAAAAATAATTTGTTATCAATAGAGTTTGAATTCAATACCCTAAGGATGGCAGCTCAGCTGGACCTAGACCTTAGCCATGCACAAAAGGAGAGATTACTTCAACCCAATGGATTTGATGAATACAAATTGCAAGCCCTTCTCCATACAGAGGTATTGTAGCTTTAGAGGAAGATATGGCATGACAGAAATATCAAGGAGAAGAAATTCAAAGAGGAGATTGGGAAATGCTCTATGATTCAAGATACAAAGATTTCAAAGGCAAGCTGAGGACAAGATGGCTGGGACCCTACACTATGGAGAAATGCAATGACAATGGTTCAGTTCTAATCAGAACCATTGATGAGGAAGCCATCCCCATGCTTGTCAATGGACATCAGTTCAAAGTCTACAAGAAACCCCTCTCCAAGCAAGAGTTTATTGAAGATCTTAATAAAACAATGATGGTAGTGGAGCATGTCTTAGCTTCCACTTCACCCACTCACTAAAGAAAAGAAAAAA
The DNA here is from genome assembly GCA_000404065.3 of Pinus taeda. Classification (NCBI taxonomy): domain Eukaryota; kingdom Viridiplantae; phylum Streptophyta; class Pinopsida; order Pinales; family Pinaceae; genus Pinus; species Pinus taeda. The sequence goes on from APFE030199926.1 coordinate 235,575, forward strand.
ATAAAAAAATAAGGACTCAAGTGAAAACCTCCATGAGGTTCTTGAGTCCCACCATTGGGTTGAAAACCTCTTCTAAGGCAACCTAGTGATGTCAAAAAAAAAGTGAAAAAATAAGATCCTTGGGTGAAAACCTCCCTTAGAGGCGTCCAGGGTAGGAAATTAAGGTGAAAACCTCTTTAAGGCACCCTAGTTGTTTTCAAAAAAAAATAAAAAATGAGTTTTCATTGCATTGCAGGTTTGCAGGAGGAATACAGGGAGCAGAAGAAGGGGCCAAGGGAACCCTGACATTCACACCATCATCCATCTCACCTTCTCCACACCTTCTTCCATCATTTTTGGCATCTCTTTCACCCCACTATACCTTTTTCTTCCAAAACTGTGTTTTGTACAGGAGGCTCTGTGTTTTCTACAGGAGGCTCTTGTAGGAATTACAGAGAGCCAAAAGTGTCTACAAAAGGTAGCTTGAAGGACAAAAAAAGCTTCATGAGGAACCTATAACCCCTCCTACCATATTCAAACCTCCTTGCCATCATTTCCAAGCCTGCATCACACCCCAAGCATCATTATTTTTTTTTCCTCTCTTACTGTCTAAAAAAAAACACAGAAAAACATTTTTTTTGGTTTTGAAAAACAAAAATAAAAAGAGGAAGGCACCAATAACCTTACCTAAATCTTACCTACCATCCGTCCATCATTCATGACACCTCTAGCATTATTCTTGAGCTCCAAACACAGGGAAAAGTTAAAGCTTCCAGGGGAGAAGCAGCTACAGGAGCTCCCGCAGGAATTCCTGTAGCAACTGATCCCATAGAAGTCCAGCACTAGCAGGAAAAGAGTGCACATCTCCAGGTTGAAAAGGCACATGAAGCTCATCTCCAGCAAGAAAAGAACCTGCACAAGCACACAACCACACATCAGCAAGCAGAGACAACATGCATAAAGGGAAATGAAGGCATGCAATAGAGAAAGCCACAACACCTCACAACAAATACACTCGGATCACAGGTAAGTAACTAAGTCAGTCCTCTATTTTCATTTATGTAATTAGGAGTCATACAAAGGCAATGAGATGGTTGAGATTGAACTAGGGAAAGATGGCTAGTTAACTTGGCCACCTTCATTTAGTTGACTCCACTTATCCGAGATGTCACCGACACATGTGCACAGTCAACTCAAGCACAAGATGCCAAGGATAGGTAGTGGGAGGAAGTCTGAACTCTGATGCAATAATGGGGGATGATTATGAGGAGGGGCCATCATGACCTAGCAGGTGGGGACCAACCGTCTGAATGTGGCCAACGTACACTAGCTAGCTCAACACTCATAACTGAAAAATATCCTAAAGGTTAATGACCACTCCTCCCCGCGTATTCTCACCACCTTTTCTTCATTTCCTCCTCATAACTCAGCCACAACAATTCTCTTGTGCCACCATAGCCTCGTAACCACCATCCTCCATCCATTTTCTCCCTATCTCTACTCTCGGTGTTTTCTACAGGAGCACCTACAGGAAATCTACAAGAGCGACAACGAGCTTTTACAAGAGGGGCAGTGAGTCATTTTGAAGGGAGAAAACACGATAATTGGCATGAATTTCAGTTTGAAGAGGTAGGGTTCATGCATGCCCCTGTTGAATATCAGTATATGAAAGAAGTGGTCCCAATTTGAGGGTGAAATAAGTCTTTAGGAGGGCAAAAAATACATAAAAAATTTCTATTTATTAAAAAAAAAAACACAGTCTCTTTTTTTTTTTTCTCAAAACTTTTTGTCTCCACCTCCATATTTGGGTTAAAAAAGTACATGCATTATGACATGATGGATTATGAGAAAGTAGCCCACTAACGCAATTAGGCTCCATGCACATCCTCAAGTGGTGGACATATTCACAAGGGCAAACTGGATGAATTTCTTTGAGAAATTTAGAGGGTTTGATGATGAAATTTCCCAAGAATTTTCTCTCTCTCAGGTCCCTCACACAAGAACTCATGCTACTGTCACCATTAGAGGCCTCTCCATTGAAATAACCCCTGAATTCATTAGTAGGGTCACTACCCTTCCTCTTGGGTTGCCTTGGAATAAAGATGAGAAACCAATTGGCCAGGTTGCCAAGAAGAAAATTTTCCAAAATAATGAAATCCCTATTGAAGATAAAAAAGGAATTATAAGGGCTAGTATACCATATCCCTGGGATGAGGCTAGCTACCAAATAATCAAATACATTTCCTGTGAGGGGAGGCACAACATTGTCTATGGATATCATTTCAGAATCCTCCATGACTTGAGGTATGGCATGGATACTCCAACACCTCAAAAGCTCAGTATCCCTTACTTTCTCCTTCAGTCCCTCATTGACTCCAACACCAAGGTACAAGCAGGAAATTTAGGGCGGTTAGCTCACCATGGCTTAATCAAAATCCTAGTAGAGGAAGCCCTCCATACCTTTACACTCCCTATTGCATGGGAAGTTTTCAAAAATATGGTAGCTGAGGATGACATAAAAGCATTAACCTATGATTTCAGTCCTACTGGCAGTGAGGAGGAAGAACAACAAGGAGGAGAAGATGAAGCCAGTGGTGACATAGTAGAGCAAGAAAGGAAGGAGGAAGGAAAAAAAACAGAGGAGGGAAAAGTTGAAGAGATAGAAGAAGGAGAAAAATAGGCAGAGAAGGTAGAACAAGGAGAAGAGTTCCCTAAGACTTTGGAAAGA
>APFE030199927.1:0-34695 GCA_000404065.3 Pinus taeda
GAAGGAAATTTTGGCAATACTACATGCACTTAAGAAATGGCGACCCTACCTAATGGGAAGACACTTCAAGGTAAAAACAGATCATGATAGCCTTAAATACTTTTTAGAACAAAGATTATCCTCTGAAGAGTGACAAAAGTGGGTCACAAAGATGTTGGGTTATGACTTTGAAATCATCTACAAAAAAGGGAAGAAAAATGTGGTGGCAGATGAACTCTCAAGAAAGGATGAGGATGTGGAAGCATTGTTGTGCGCCATTTCTATTATCCAACTAGATTGGATAAACGAACAAGGGAGGAATGGAAGAATGATGAAGAAGTATGGTCACTTATTCGAAAGTTACAACAAGATTCTAGTACACCTGATACATTTAGTTGGAAAAATGATTCATTATGGTTCAAATATCACTTATACCTTTGTAAGAATTCACAACTCAAACAAAAAATTCTTATGGAATTGCACACTTCTCCATTAGGATGGCACTCAGGATTTTTAAAAACTTACCGCAGGGTTAAGAAGGAATTTTTTTGGGATGGCCTTAAATCAGATATTCAAAAGTTTGTGACGTAATGTTTGGTTTGCCAACAAAATAAAGTTGAAACAATTAAGACCTTGGGTCTATTACAACCTTTATCCATTCCAAGCCAATGTTGGGAGGAGGTTTGAATGGATTTTATCACAGGTTTACCCAAGCCTGAGGGAAAGAGTGTTATCATGGTGGTAGTTGATAGAACTACAAAGTATGCACACTTTTGTGCATTATCACATCCATTTAAAGCTAGTATAGTTTCTACTACATTTATGGAAGCAATTCAAAAACTACATGGAAACCCAAAGATTATTGTAAGTGATAGAGATCCCATTTTCACTGGAAATTTTGGACAGAATTATTTTCTTGTATTGGTACTCAGTTAGCTCATATCTCATCTTATCATCCTCAATTTGATGGGAAGTTTGAGATAGTAAAAAAATGTTTGGAAGGATATCTTCATTGCTTTGTATCTGACAAACAGACATAATGAGTGAACTCCAGGTGAATGGTGGTATAACACTTCCTTCCATACAACAAAAAAAATGACCCCATTTACAGTAGCTTATGGATATCAGCCACCATCCATTACATCATATTTAATAGAAAATTCTAAGGTTCAAGCAGTGGAACATCACATCAAACATCAACAAGAAGTCCTCAAACTCTTAAAGGATAACCTCATGTTGGCACATAATAGAATGAAACAACAAGAAGATCAACATCACAAGGAAAGAAGTTCTAATGTAGGTGATTGGGTATTCCTATGGCTACAACCATATAAACAAATGTGCCTCAAGCAAGCTAAGAAGGATAATAAATTATCACCAAAGTATTATGGTCTGTACAAGGTGTTGCAAAAGATTGGTACAATGGCATACAAATTGGAGCTTCCTGCAGTGTCTCGAGTGCACCCAGCTTTCCATGTTTCATGTTTAAAGAAGGTTATAGGCGACAAGCTCCCATTTCAAACAATATTGCCAGAACTTGATGAGGAAGGAAAAATTATATTGGAACCGGAAGCAGTCATAGAAACAAGAACTCAATGGCTATGAAATCAATCAATTTTGGAGTATCTCATCAAGTGGAAGAACTTATCTGCTGAATATTTGACATGGGAGGATGAGAATTTTATACAAAAGCATCCACAACTACTCAAGCATTGAGGACAACACTTTTTTGAAGGAGAGGGGCATGTTAGGTCCCTATAATACTAGTGATTGCCCCATTACTATTGTAGTTGTATCCCTTATTAATATTGTTGAGCCCCTATTGTCCCCATATTTTTATTACTGTGCCCCATAGAATCCCTCTATTGTTATTTGTGTGGCTTTATATTATTATTTTTAGGTCGGCTGGGTTATATTGTGACTCCATAGACTCCTATATGTAGAAAGGAGGTTTTGTCATTTGTATCATCCAAGAATTGTTCATTAATGTAATGTAAAGGAGGTTGCTCCCTCGAAGAGGCTGGATTCTAAGGCGTTGATCTATATTTTCTATCTTTTCTTGAGTTGGTTTCATAACAATTTGACACTTCACCCAGAAGGTAGTTTTCCAATGAAGTTTCACATTATTTTCTTTTAAAATCGAATCTCTTCATTTGAGCCACCAGTTCTCTGGTACCACTTTACCTTTGCACTCGTTAACTCTCGTGTCGATTTTTGTCATGAGTAACCATCATTTACTCATGTGGTTTTTGTCCCCACCAAGTCTCCCCCATATAGTAGCATCATTGAGTCACCCTTGTTCAATGCACCTGAGATGTGTCACCTTTGTACTTATGGAGTCTTCTGAGTCCATATTGCTTCTTGTTATGGCGTTTGATTCATCTTCATGCCACATTTCTTCTATTATACTTATATTTGGCCTTGAGTTCTTCTGCTCCATCTTTATCGAACACCCATTTGAGTCATTGACCATCCTCTCTATATTTGATTTAGTCATTGTTAGGTCAACAATTTTTATTATCCTCTAACAAGGGAAGTCGTTAGTCTGCCATCCATCATCATCCCTAGTGTCAGTCCATCAGTCACTCTGTTATGTTCCCCTGTGCCTCTGTTGGGGATTCCTCTTTGCCTTAACTCTAGCTAGCTTTCTTCTGTCAACCTCAGAGCATTTATTCGAGAAGAGTAGTCTAGAGGGCAGTGAACCTTAGTTCTAGCTTCCATTTTTTCGGTGCCTCAGATCGGGCAAAGGGACTCATTATTTCCCTTTGACTTGGTTGTTTCTCATGTGCTCGACCTCATCTCCTTATCACACGATTGAGAATTGTGCGCTTGATGGCTTGGTGACCCATACAATTGTCCTAGTGATTCCTGGGTGCGTGTGAGATGTTTTAGACCTCATGAGGGGGTGGCCCTTCAAGTAGCCTCCCACATGCCTAAATGACCACAGATGTTGATTCAGCCTTAGATGCAGTTCCACAGATTTAATCGGCTTGTTTCTGTCGCTTGCATGTCTCTTCTAGATGATCCATTCATATTTTTAGAGCCCTTTCCTGTTCAATGGGGCTTCCTTGGTTGTGATCCCCACTCCCCATGTTAGTTTGAGGTGCATTAGATCTCATGTACTCATATATTATTCTATTTAGTCCTAGCCTATGTTTTTCCAAGCACATTATGTATATGGGATCCATTATATTATTTTATGGCCCATTGATGCGAATGTATCATGTATCATGTATCATGTACTTTTTATCTTAGTTCCACATTATCAGGCTCACCATTATTCTCTGTACTCAGTTATCTCGGTGGGTATGGGTATGCCTCTCCCACCTCATTTGTGATCTGGTACTACCACATAAAATGATACTTCTATCAGTATTGTAAGTCTTGCCCCCTCCATTATTTGTCCATCCTTGACTTCCTTTAGATATCTCTCTCTCTCTCTCTCTCTCTCTCTTAGACTCCCCTTTTGGTGTCATGTCGAAGTGTAACCTACAACTTATTTTGGTCATACGATTCTCTCCTAATACTCATATGTGTGGGGGAAATCTGTTATCACCAAAAAATTATCACCTAGCCATCTCTAACAAGGTGGATCAAAATACACCATGTGAATTTAATTTTACCATAGTAGAATCACTTTCACTATGAAAAGTTATTTAGTAAACCACTTTTATTAATATATTTTCTTATTTAAATAAGAAAAACCCCATGAGAATAACTAGATAAATCATTATTTATTTAATTTTCTCTAGCAATTATTATTATATCATTATTTAATAATTATTCATTGTCAGATTTGACTAAATCCCTTAGGAATATTTAAATAAATCATTATTCATTTAAATTTCCTTATTTCTATTATTAGAATAATTATTAAATCACTAATTAATAAATTTCGATTTCACACCTTTCTTCTTTCTTGTGAAATAGTTAATGAATCATTTTATTTGTTAATTATTTCTAAACAAAGGAACTTAACTATTTTAAATTCCTTTTTCCTTTGCAATAAATATAATAAATTATTCCAAGTAGTTAGATATGAATTTGGTTAATACTATTTTATTACTCTCCATTTTTTAGATTAACTCCATGCTTTGCTATATAAAGAGGGTTTTTCATTCATTCCTCACTATTATCATTATCATCGTCAACATTATCATCATTTTCTTGAGCTCCCATTTGAGTTCTTCATTTTTTTGGGGATTTTCACACAATTGAGAGAGGGAATTTTATTTCTGAAGCATCGAGGATATTAAAGGACCCATCACACAGAGGGGGAATTATAGACCAATCTGTAGATCTCCTTCACCAGGTTTTCTCAATAAATATTTATTCATTTAAAACTATATTTCCAATTGTGTTATTATTATGGATACATTATTTTGCTACTATTTTTTTTAGATCTCATTTTCTTTTACTACAAATTTTCCATTTGTATTGCAGATCTAGAACGATAGCAGCCATCAAATTTTTTTTAGGGTCACTTGTCACCTAGTGACTTAAGTGAGGATTTTTGGTACACCGTCCAAGAGTTTTCACTTTAACATCACTGTTAAGATAACTAACATGTTGTTAGTTGATGAAGATAACTTCTTTCACCCTCAAGGACATCTCTTAAAAATAGGTTGATCATGAATCTATTGTAAGGAACTACTGAAAGGGGGTGTGGTGGGATGCATGGGTCTCTGAATAAATGAAATAAAATGCAATGGTCACAATGTATGATACTTCCCTAACATGAAAAATTATGTTGAGGTTGAATTTCAGGGAGATCGATGAAATCAGTGGGAAGGTAATGGTTCCCATTGTGCCACCTGAAATTATCCCTATAGGGTGGGAGTAACCAACGTACTACTTCGATTGTGGAATATGGTGTTGACGTTGACAGAGTGAATTGCCAACCGTCTAAAAAAATGGTTCTACGAAATCCATGTGAATTTTGCACAAATATTTACAATAGGATGGTTCTACATACATGATGGAGAGAATTAATAGTATGTGAGGGACAGAGAAAACATGTTTGAGTTTGGAGCATTGATGCATGTGGCAACTGTGAAAATAATATTACTGTCGTAGGCTCCCTTGGAATCGGTAAGACATCTAAGGGGGTGTAAATGATCATTTTGACTATCATGGTATGGTGTGAGAAAATATTGATCACTGAGTTTTGGGTGTGTAACCTAATTATCTTCCTAATTAATTTTGAGTGGGAGCAATGGCAAAAGATGGTAGGTTTAGTGTCTAGAAACTTAACAGCCAAAACTACCAGCTGTGGAATATTAATTTATCAGAAATTTATATACCTATCATTGAGTGAAAAATCAAATAATATGATGAGTATGACAGACGCAAAATGGGAAATTCTCGACAGAAAGGCACTAGGAACAATATGGTTTTTCCTGGCGGCATCGGTAGCTTTCAACATTTCAAAGGAAACAAGAACATAAGGTTTAATGATGGAATTGGAAAAACTATATGAGAAACCCTTAGCCTCAAATAATTATTTCTTGTGAAGCATCTATTTAATAGGAAGATGTTAGAAGGTGGATCTGTTGCCAATTATTTAAATGAATTAAACATGATTACCAGTCATCTCAGTTCTGTAGGGGTAAATTATTATAATGAAGTTAGGGCTCTTTTATTTATGTGCTCATTTAGAGAAAGTTGGAATGGCCTGATTATGGGTATTAGTAATCATGTCTTTGAATATAGTACTTTAAAGTTTGACGATGTTTTTGGTGTCATCCTTAGCGAGGAAATGAAACGAAAAAGCTCTAATGAGACATAATAATGCTTTGACTATAGAGACTAGGGGAAGAAATATGGAAAGAGGAAGAAGTATAGAAAATCATGTTAAGTCAAGAAAAGGAAGAGCCAAATCCATATCAAGGATAATGTGCTGGAAATGTGGGAAGAAAGAACTCATGAAGAAAGACTATAAATCTTGGAAGAGATAAGAAGGAGATGGACAACAAGATAACAATAATGAAGTGAATGTGACAAGTGATGTGTTGCAAGATGCTTTGATTCTTTCATTAGATAATATTTTTTATACCAGGGTGGTAGATTCAAGGATCTCATTCCATGCCACACCTAATAGGAAGAATTTTCATGACTATGTTCAAGGAGATTTTGGAAAGTTTTGTCGAGGTGATGACAAACCCTTTAAAACCCTTGGAATGGGTAAGGTTTTTATAAAGAAATAGAATAGAAACCAGTGGCTATTAAAAGAGGTAAGGCATGTTCCATATCTGAAGAAAAATATAATTTCAACAGGAAAGATGTGAAGGATATGTAACTACTTTTACAGACAAAACCTAGAATGTGACTAAAGGAGCCATGGTAATAGCAAAAGGAGAAAAGGTTGGTACATTTAAATTATGCAATAGTATTTATAATTTTTTTAATGCTTTAATATCCATGGGAGTAGATACAACACTCATGGCATCATAGGATCAAGCACATGAGTGAGAAGGGGATCCATGTTCTTCACTCAAGAAATTTATTGCCAAGTTTGAAGCATGTTGATTTGGACTTCTGTGAAAATTGTGTTTATGGAAAACAAAAGAGAATATGATTTATCAGAGTTGGAAAGGAAAATATGAGAGAAAAATTAGAACTTGTGCATACAAATGTATGGGGACTTTCTCAAGTATCATCTCTCAGTGTCTCTTTCTACTATGTTATTTTTATTGATGATGCAACTAGGAAAACTTGGATTTATTGTATTCGAAACAAATCTGATGTATTTAATACTTTCAAGAAATGGAAAGATTTGGTTGAGAATGTGATAAGAAATAAGTTGAAGTGTTTTAGATCAAGAAATGGAGGTAAATATTGCAACAAAAAGTTTGATAACTACTATTTAGAGCATGAAATTCACATAGTGAAAAGAATTCCAGGGACACCATACGAAAATGGTGTGTCAGAAAGGATGAATAGGAAAATCATGGAGCATGCAAGGTGCATGAAATTGCATGCATGATTTCCATTACAATTTTGGGCAGATGTTGTCGATATTGATGTTTATCTACTAAACATAGGGGCTTCAAGTTCCTTGGATGGTGGTATTCCAAAGGAGGCATGGATAGGTAAAAAGGTAAACTACTCATTTTTAAATACCTTTGGTTTTGAAACCTTTGTCCACATTAATAAAAAAAAAATAGGACAAAGCTTGAGGAAAAATCAAAGAAATGTTCTTATCACAAACTCATTAAGAGAAGACATGTCATATTCAATGAAAAGGTTTTGTAAAAGGATTAGATGCAGTAAAAGAAATAGGAAAAGGAAAATAATTAATGCACAGTGCTTGATGAGATCACAGAAAAAGTAAAGGTGCCTGAAAATCATAATTATCAACAGCCATAACAACAACAACAACAACAACAACCGCAATGGAAAAAGTCACCTCAAACACTTGAAAGTAGTGTCAGAAGAAATACTAGGATAAGTAGACTCTCTGAATGATAATATCCTTCATTATATTATGTATTGTTTATTGATCCTAATGAACTGAAAAGATATGAAGAAACAATGTAGGTACAAACCAGGAAGAAGTGGGAGAAATACATGGAAGAATACATTAACTCCTCGATGCATAACAAAAATCGAGACTTAGTCAAGCTGCCTATAGGTAAAACAACATTGAAGAATAAATGGGTTTACAAGTTGAATAAATAATATGGAGGTAAACAGAGGTATAAGGCTAGACTTGTGGTGAAGGGATTTGCACGAAAGAAAGGTATAGACATTGATGAAATTTTTTCTCCTGTTGTTAAAATGCCTTCAATTAAAACTATTTTAATTCTAGTGGCAATAGAAGCTTTGCTTCTTGAGCAGTTAGATGTAAGGATAGCCTTTCTCCATGGGGATTTTGAGGAAGAAATATATATGTAGTAGCCACAAGGATATGAGGTCAAAGGAAAGGAGAAATTATTGTGAAAATTGAGGAAGAGTTTGTATGGCTTAAAATAGACTCCAAGGCAATGGTATCTATAATTTGATAGGTTTATGTCTAAACAAGGTTATACTAGATGTCATTCAAATCACTGTGTTTATCTTCAAAGGAAAATTGATGGAAGCTATATTATATTGTTATTGTATGTATATTATATGCTTGTTGCAGGGTCTAACATGTAGGAAATAAATTTTCTCAAAGGAAAATTGAAAAATTTGTCTGCAATGAAGGATTTGGGTGCTGCAAAACAAATCCTTGGTATCAGAATAACTAGAGTCAAGAAAAAACAAAAATTAACATTGTCTCTGAGTGAGTACATAGAGAGGGTGTTGGAAATATTTAATATGCAGAATGAAAAACTAGCTAGTACACCTTTGGCTAGCCATTTCAAACTATGTAAGGAGATGCGTCCCAGGTTTCAAGAAGGGATGGATTATATGTGTAAATTTCCATAGGCATTAGTAGTTGGAATCTTAATGTATGTAATGGTTTGCATAAGGTTTTATATGCACATGTAGTGGGAGTTGTAAGTGGGTATTCGAAAAGTCCAGGAAAATAGCATTGGATGGTAGTGAAATGGATTCTCAGTTATTTGAAAAGTACCACAAATCAAGCATTATGCTTTGGTGGTTTAAACATTTCTCTGTATGGATATCTTGATGTAGATATGGAAGGTGATAGAGATAATATGAATAGCACTACAAGGTATGTGTTTACTATATGTGGAACAACTTTCATTTGGATTTCAAAATTGCAAAACATTGTTGCACTTTCAACAATGGAAGCAGAGTACATTGCTGCTACAGAGGCTTGTAAAGAAATAATTTTGTTATAAAGGTTTCTCGATGAATTAGGAAAGAAGCAGGGGATGGGCAGGTTCTAAAGTGATAGTTAGAGTGCCATTCATTTTTCAGAGACCTTAAAATTTTATTCCAATACTAAACATATATAGTTAAAGTACCATTTGATATGGTCAGTGTTGGAAGATGGACAATTGAAGATCGAAAAGATACACACTAGCTAGAATCCTGAAGATATGTTAACAAAAGTTGTAACCAGGGAGAAAATGAGATTCTACTCAGTTTCAGTTGGTCTTCAAGTATGAAGATGAATATGAGAAAAAACTAGGTCCAAATTGGAAGCATTGTCCAGTAAATGAAACAACAATGGAGTTGTTATAATCAGTGTCCAAGTGGGATATTTTTGGGTGTAGAACTTGATTATCTTCTTGATTTAGAGATCTTGTTTCAACTAGGTGTATATCACATGAGGATTTCCCTCCATGAAGAAGGGGGGTGGGGTGGGTTCCCCCTCACGGGGCTCCGAGGAATAGAAAGCCCCCGAAGCTAAAAATAAATGAAAATTTGGCCTATGAAATATTCTAATTTCATTGTCAATCTGAGTCGGTCATTAGGTGAATGATATTATTATAAAAACTACGTTAATTTCAGGTTTGTTTTCCTTAGAGGGAAACCCTCGGTTTATATGAGACAATTGTATTGTGGTTGTGTATGATTTTTTATCAGGGAGAATGAGAGAGAGGAGGCTACGTGAGAGTGAAGAGAAAATTATAGTGGATCTACTATAGGTTGTATATCTACATTTTGTTGGATAATATAAAAGGAAGGACTAGTTGTTTCTCCATTTACATAGCAAAAATTGGGTGAACCACGTATATATGTGTCTATCTAATTTTATGCATTTATGTATTTGTGTTTCTACAATATTTTTTGTATTTCATTGCTCTGTTAATTAATTTCTAACAACTGGCGTCAGAGACAAGGTTTATTTGGCTGATAAACTCATAGGAGAGAAGGGTTCCTAGTTCGAGTGGGAGAAATAGCAGAAGATGGTAGGTTTAGGGTTGCAAAATTTAATGGCCAAATCTACCAATTGTGGAAGGTGAAAATGGAAGATTATTTGTATCGGAAATATTTATACCTACCATTGAGCAAAGAATCAAAGAATTCAAAGATTATGATAGACACAGAATGGGAGATTATTAACAAAAAAGCACAACAAACAATACAATTGTGTCTGGCAGTGTTTGTCGAATTCAACATTTCATAGGAAATGACAACAAATGGTTTAATGATGACATTAGATGAACAATATCAAAATGCCTGAGTGTCAATAAGGTATTTCTTAAGAAGCCTCTACTTAATATGAAGATGTCAGAAGGTGGATTTGTTGTTGGTCATTTAAACGAATTTGACACAGTTACCAGTCAGTTAACATTTGTAGGGATAAATTTTGATGATGGAGTTAGGCATATATTATTTCTATTCTAATTTCTAGAAAGATGGAAAGGCTTAGTTATGCCTATTAGTAACTCTATCTTTGAATCTAGCACATTAACGTTTTATGATGTTTTTGGTTCCATCCTTATCGAGGAAATGCGACGAAAAAGCTTCAATAAGACATCAGGTAATACTTTGACTGCAAAGACTAGGGGAATAAAAATTGAAAGGGGAAGAATCTCAAGAAATCGCAGTAACTTAAAAAAAGGCAAATGCAATCCAGATCAGGTATAGTGTACTGGAAATGTGGGAATAAAGGACACCTAAAGAAAGACTATACATATTTGAAGGGAAAAGAAGGAGATGGACAACAAGAGAATAATTATGAAGAAAATGTGATGAGTGATATGTTTCAAGATGCTTTGATTCCTTCATTAGATAATATTATTGATGCCTGGGTGGTATATACAGGGACCACATTCCATGCCACACCTTATGGGAAACATTTTCATGACTATGTTCAAGGATATTTTGGACAAGTTCCTGTGGGTGATGATAAACCCTATAAAATCGTTGGAATCAGTAAGGTTTTTATAAATAAACATGATGGAAACCAATGGATATTGAAGGAGATAAGGCATGTTCCAGGTCTAGAGGAAAATATAATTTCAATAAGGAAGTTGGGAGGTGAAGGCTGTGTAACTACTTTGACATGAAAAACATCAAATGTCATTGAAGGAACCCCGATAATAGAAAAAAGAAAAAGATTGGTACATTGTATTTATGCAATAGTATTTATAATTGTGTTCATGCTTTAAAATCCATAGGAGAATATACAACACTCTGGCATCATAGGATCAAGCACATGAGAGAGAATGGGATGTAGACTCTTCACTCTATAAATTTGTTGCTAGGTTTGAAGCATGTTGATTTTGATATCTATGAAAAATGTGTTTATGGAAAATAGAAGGCAGTCTAATTTATCAAAGTTAGGAAGGAAAAAAAGAGTGAAAAATTAGAGCTTGTGCATGCAGATGTATGGGGACCTTCTCAAGAATCATCTCTTAGTGGCTCTCGCTATTATGTTACTTTTATTGATGATGCAACTAGGAAAACTTGGATTTATTGTATTCGAAATAAATCTGATGTATTTGATACTTTCAAGAAATGGAAAACTTTGGTTGAGAATGAGACAGGAAAGAATTTGAAGTGTCTCAGATCAAACAATGGAGGTGAATACTCCAGCGAATATTTTGATACCTATTGTTCAGAGCATGGAATTTTTAGAGAGAAGACAGTTCCAAGAAATCCATAGGGAAATGGTGTGTCAAAAAGGATGAACAAGACAATCATGGAGCGTGCAAGGTGCATGATATTCCATGCAGGTTTTCCCTTACAATTTTTGGTAGATGTTGTATATATTGTTGTTTATCTAATAAACATTGGACATTTTGTTCATTAGATGGTGGTATTCTAGAGGAGGCATGGATAGGTAAAAAGGTAAACTACTCATTTTTAAAGATGTTTGGTTGTGAAGCCTTTGTCCACATTAACAAAGAAAATAAAATAAAGCTTGAAGTAAAATCAAAGAAATGTATCTTTATTGGATATGGTGTTAATGATTTTGGTTATCGATCATATGACTATGAAAATCACAAAATCATTAGGAGTAGAGAAGTCATATTCAATGAAAAATTATTGTATAAGGACCACATGCAAGAAAAGAAACAGGAAAAGGAGAAAAAAGAATACATAATTCTTGATGAGATCACAGAAAAAGGAAATGTGTCTAAAAATCATCATGATCAGCAGCCACAACAACAAAAACATGCACCTAAAACACCTAAAAGTGGTGTTAGAAGATCTACAAGGATAAGTAGACCCCCTGAATAATAATCTCCTTCATTATATTATGTATTTTTTACTGATTATGGTGAACATGAAATATATGAAGAGGCAATGTAGGTTGAAACCAGGAAGAAGTGGGAGAAAGGAGTGGAAGAAGAGATGGACTCCTTAATGCATAACCATAATTTGGACTTAGTCAAGTTCCCTACAAGTAAAATAGCATTGCAAAATAAATGGGTTTATAGGTTAAAGGAAGAAAATTGAGGTAAACAAATGTATAAGGCTAGACTTGTGGTGAAGGGGTTTGCAGAAAAGAAAGGTATAGACTTTGATGAAATTATTTCTCCTGTCATTAAAATGACTTCAATAAAAACTATTTTAAGTCTAGTGGCAGCAAAAGATATGTATCTTGATCATTTATATGTAAAGACATCCTTTCCCCATGCGGATTTGGAGGAAGAAATATATATGCAACAACGACAATGGTATGAGGTCAAAGTGAAGGAGAAATTAGTGTGAAAATTGAAGAAGAGCTTGTATGGCTTAAAACAAGCTTCAAGGAAATGGTATCTAAAATTTGACAGGATTATATCTGAACAAGGTTATGCTATATGCCATTCTGATCACTATATTTATCTCAACAGGAAAAATGATGGTAGCTATATTATATTTTTATTGTATGTAGATGACATTCTTGTTGAAGGGTCTAACACGCAGGAAATAAATATGCTCAAATGAAAATTTGCAAATTCATTTGCAATGGAGGATTCAGTTGTTGCAAAACAAATCCTTGATATGAGAATATTAGAGATAAAAAAAATCACAAATTAACATTGTCTCAGAGTGAGTATATATAAAATGTGTTGGAAAAAATTAATACGAAATATTAAAAACTAATTAGTACACATTTAGCAAGCCATTTCAAACTAAGCAAGGAGACACGTTCTATGACTCAGGAAGAGATGAATTATATATGTAAAATTCCATATGCATCAGTAGTTGGAAGCTTAATGTATGAAATGGTCTGCATAAAGTTTGATATGACACATGTAGTGGGAGTTTTAGTAGGTATATGAACAATCTAGGAAAATAGCATTAGGCGATAGTTAAATGGATTCTCAAGTATTGGAGAGGTACCACAAATCAAGCATTATTATTTGGAGTTTCAAACATTTCTCTACAGGGATATGTTGATGCAGATATGGAAAGTGATAAAGATAAGAGGAGGAGCACCATAGGATATGTGTTTACTGTAGGTGGAAAAACTATCAGTTGGGTTTGAAAATTGCAAAACATTGCTGCACTTTCAACAACGAAAATAGAGTATGTTGTTGCTATAGAGGCTAGTAAAGAAATGATTTCGCTACAAAGGTTTATGGGTGAATTGGAGAAGAAGTAGGAGATGGAAAGGTTATATAGTAGCATCCATAGTATCATTCATCTTTTAAATAACTCAATATTTCATTCCAAGACTAGACATATACAACTTAAGTACAATTTCATATGGTCAATGTTGGAAGATGGACAATTCAAGCTAAGAAAGTTACACACTAGCCAAAATGTTGCAGATATGTTAACAAAAGTTGTAACTAGGAAGAAAATGAGATTCTACTCAGTTTCAATTCATCTTCAAGTATGATGATGAAGATGAGAAATATCCAGGTCAAAAGTGGAAGAATTTTCCAGTAAATGAAGAAAAAATGAAGTTGCTATAGTTAGTCTCCAAGTGAGAGATTGTTTTGTGTGGAACTTGATTATCTTCCTGATTCAAAGGTCATGCTTTAGGTAGGTGTATACTCTAGGAGGACTATATGCCCTAGACAGGGGTTCAAGGGCAACACCCCCAAAACTAAAAATTGATGAAACATTGACTTGTAAAATAATGTAATTACATAGTCAATATGATTTTTTCGAATGAACAAACGGTAGAAGTTATGTTAATTTAGGGATTTTTGTTCCTAGAAGGAAACCCTCAATTTATATGAGGGAATTTACAATTGTCTATGATTATTTCTGAGAGAGAGAGAGAGAGAGAGAGAGGAGGTTGTGTGAGAGCAATGAGGAAATTATAGTGGATATGTTGTAGGTTGTATCTCTTAATTTTTATTAATAATATAAAAGTAAGGATTCTATTTTTCTCCATGGACATAACCCGAATTAATTGAACCATGAATGGGAAGAAAGGACACTTGAATAAAGACTGTAAATATCAAAAGGGAAAAAATGAGATAGACAACAAGAGAAAAATAATGAAGTGAATGTGATAGTTGATGTGTTTCAAGATGCTTTGATTCTTTCATTAGAGAATATTATTTATGCATGGTTGGCTGTTTCAAAGGTCTCATTCCATGCGATACCCGATGGGAAATATTTTCATGACTATGTTCAAGGATATTTTGGACGGGTTCGTCTAAGTGATGATAAACACTTTAAAATCGTTAGAATATGTAAGGGTTTTTTTAATAAATAGAATGGAAACTAATGGCTATTGAAGGAGGTAAGGCATGTTATAGATATGAAGAAAAATATAATTTCAACAGGGCCAGTGGGAAGTGAAGGCTTTGTAACTACTTTTACAGACAAAACCTGGAAGGTCACTAAAGGAGCCCTGGTAATAGAAAAAGGAGAAAATGTTGGTACATTGTATTTATGCAATAATATTTCTAATTATTCTAATCCTTCAACCTCCATGGGAGCATATGCAACACTTTGGAATCATAGGCTCATGCACATGAGTGAGAAGGGGATGTAGATTCTACACTCAAGAAATTTGTTGCCAAGTTTGAAGCATGTTGATTTGGAATTCTCTGACAATTGTGTTTATGGAAAACAAAAGAGAGTTAGATTTATCAGAGTTGAGAAGGGAAAGAAGAGACAAAATGAGATCTTGGGAATACAGATGTATGGGGACATGCTCAGGTATCATCCCTCCGTGGCTCTCACTATTATGTTACTTTTATTAATGATGCCACTAGAAAAACCTAGATTTATTGTATCCAAAATAAATCTAAATTACTTGATACTTAAAATAAATGGAAAGATTTAGATGAGAATGAGACACGAAAGAAGTTGAAGTGTCTCAGGTCATAAAATGGAGGTGAATATTGCAGCAAAGAGTTTGATAAATATTTTTTAGAGCATGGAATTCACATAGAGAAGATAGTTCCATGAACACCACAGGAAAATGGTGTGTCACAAAGAATAAATAGGACAATCATGGAGTGTGCAAGGTGAATCATATTGAATGCAAGGTTGAACTTACAATTTTGGATAGATGTTGTAGATACTGTTGTTTATGCAATGAATATATGACTTTCAAGTTACTTGGAAAATGGTATTCTAGAGGAGGCATGGATAAGTAAAAAGGTAAACTTCTTGCTTTTAAAGACCTTTGGTTGTGAAGCCTTTGTCCACATTAATAAATAAAATAGAACAAAGCTTTAGGAAGAAGAAAATAAATGTATCTTTATTGGATATGGTGTTAATGATTTTGGTTATCACTTATATGACTATGAAAATCACAAAATCATTAGGATCAGAGATGTAATATTCAATGAAAAGGTCATGTATAAGGATAATATGCAAGAAAATAAACCAAATAAGGAAAACAAAGAATACAAAGTTCTTTATGAGATCACAGAATAAATTAAAGTTGCTTGAAATTATAATGATCAATAGTCACAACAACAATAACAACCACAATAGAAGTAGGCACCTCAAACACTTGAAAGTTGTGTTATAAGAACTACTAGGATAATTAGACCCCCTGAATGATACTCTCCTTCATTATATTATGTATTATTGAAGGGATTAAGGGATTGCACAAAAAAAAGTATAAACTTTGATGAAATTGTTTCTCCTTTTGTTAAAATGACTTGATCAATCAAAACCATTTTAAGTCTAGTGGCAATAGAATATTTGCATCTTGAGTAGTTAGATGTAAAGACAAGCTTTGTCCATGGGGATTTAGAGGAATAAATATATATGCAAAAGCCACAAGGGTATAAGGTCAAACAGAAGGAGAAATTAGTGTGAAAATTGAAGAATATCTTGTATGGTTTGAAATAGGCTCCAAGGAAATGGTATCTAAAATTTGATAGATTTATGTCTGAATAAAGCTATACTAGATGTCATTTTGATCGTTGTATTTATCTTAAAAGGAAAAATGATGGCATCTACATTATATTTTTATTGTATGTAGATGGCATGTAGCTTGTTGTAGGGTCTAATGTGCAGGAAATAAATGTGCTCAAAGTAAAATTGTCAAATCCATTTGCAATGAAGGATTTGTGTGCTACAAAACAAATGTTTGGTATGAGAATAACTAGAGACAGGAAAAATCACAAATTAACATTGTCTTGGAGAGAGTACATAGAAAAGGCATTGGAAATATTTATTATCTGGAATGGAAAACTAGTTAGTACACCTTTGGTTATCCATTTCAAACCAAGTAAGGATATGTCTTCCAAGACTCAAGAAGAGATGGATTATATGTGTAAAGGTCCATATGCATTAATATTTAGAAGCTTAATGTATGCAATGGTCTACAGAAGACTTGATATTTCACATGCATTGGGATTTATAAATAGATATATGAACAATCTAAGAAAAGAGAAATTGATAGCAGTGAAATGGATTCCCAGGTATTTGAGAAGTGGCACAACTCAGGTATTATGCTTTGATGGTTCAAACATTTCTCCACAGGGATATGTTGATGCATATGTGGCAGGTGATAGAGATAACAAGAGGAGCACCACAAGGTATAATAATGTGTTTACTGTAGGTAGAATAATTGTCAGTGGCGTTTAAAAATTGCAAAACATTGTTTCACTCTTAACAACAAAAGAAAAGTATGTTGTTGCTACAAAGACTAGTAAAGAAATGATTAGGTTACAAATGTTTATGGAATGAATTAGGAAAGAAGTAGGAGATGGGCATGTTATAAAGTGACAACAAGAGTTACATTCATCTTGCAAAGAACTCAACATTTCCTTCCAATACTAAACATATACATCTCAAGCATCATTTCTATGGTTAGTGTTGGAAGATGGACAATTGAAGCTAGAAAAGATACACACTAGCCATATTCCTGCAGATATGTTAACAAAAGTTGTAACTAGGGAGAAACTGAGATTTTTCTCAATTTTAATTAGTCTTCAAGTATGATGATGAAGATGAGAAATAGGAAGGTCCAAAGTGGAAGCAATGTCTAGAAAATGAATCAGTCGTGAAGTTGCTATAAGAAGTCTCCAAGTGGGAGATTGTTGGATGTGGAGCTTAATTATTTTCCTGATTCAGAGGTCTTGTTTTAGCTATGTGTATACCCCAAGAGGACTGTACACCCCTCCACATGGGGGGGGTGGGGGGGGGGCACTTGTCCCCCTGAAGGTGTTAAGGGGGGACTTGTTCCTCCCGCAAGGGTCCAGGAGGGGACAATTCCCCCTGACTAGGGAGTTTAGGGGCTAGTAGGCACCTAGAGGGGGTTTGGGGGAGGCACCAATCAAGATAAAAATAAATGAAAAGTTTTCTTGTAAAATATTGTAATTTCATAGTCAATCTACACCATTCAATAGGGAAATGATCCGATGGTCGAAGTTATGTTAATTTAGGGAATCTATCCCTAGAATGAAACTCTTGGTTTATATGAGAGAATTGTATTCTAGTTGTGTATGATTATTTCAGAGAGAGAGAGAGAGAGAGAGAGGATGTTGTGTGAGAGAAAAGAAGAAATTAGAAAAAATCTGTTGTAGGTGGTATCTCTCCATTTCATTAGATATATAAAAGGAAGGACTGGTTGTTTCTTTGTGAACATAGCCCAAATTGGGTGAACCATGTATATTTATGTCTCTCTTGATTTATGAGTTTCTGTATTTTTGTTTCTACAAGATTTTGTGTATTTCATTGCTCCATTAATTAATTTCTAACAACTAGTATCAGAGCCAAAGGTTTATTTGGTTGATAAACTCACAGGAGAGAACGGACCATGGTTTGAGTTGAAGCAATTGCGGAAGATGGTAGGTTTAGTGTCAAGAAATTTAACACCCAAAACTACCGGCTATGGAAGATGCAGGTGGAATTTTATCTACAATATAAATATTTGCACATACCATTAAGCGGAAACTCAAATAAGTTGATGAGTATGACAGACGCGTAATGGGAGATTGTCATGAGAAAGGTACTAGGATCAATACAGTTCTGTTTGGAAGAATCAGTGGCATTCAACATTTCAAAGGAAATGATAACACAAGGTTTAATGATGGCATTCGCTAGACTATATGAAAAAACCTTGGTCTCAATTAAGGTATTTCTTATGAAGCTTCTATCTAATATGAAGATGTTAGAAGGTGGATCTGTTGTTGATCATTTAAATGAATCTAACATGGTTACCAGTGAATTAAGTTCAGTAGGGATAAATTTTGATGATGAAGTTAGGGCTCTGTTATTTCTATGCTCAATTCTAGAATGTTGGAATGACTTATTTATGGTTATTAGTAACTCTATCTCTTGATCTAGTAGTTTAAAGTTTGATGATTTTTTTGTTTTCATCCTCAGCAAGGAAATGCATCAAAAAGCTCTACTGAGAAATTAGGTAATTCTTTGATTGTAGAGACTAGGGGAAGAAAATTTGAAGGAGGAAGAAGCCTACGAAATCACAGTAAATCAAGAAAAGGAAGATCTAAATCCAGATGATGGATAGTGTGTTGGAAATGTGGGAAGAAAGGACACCTAAAGAGAGACTGTAAATCTCATAAGGGAAAAGAAGGATATGGACAACAAGACAACAATCATGAAGTGACTATGACAAGAGATGTGTTTCAATATGATTTTATTCTTTCATTAGAGAATATTATTGATGTATGGGTGGTATATTTAGGGGCCTCATTCCATGTGACACCTGATAAGAAACATTTTCATGACTATGTTCAAGGATATCTTTTGTTGGTTTGTCTAGGTGATGATAAACCCTTTAAAATCATTGGAATGGGTAAGGTTTGTATCAAGCAATATAATGGAAACTATTGGATATTGAAGGAGTTAAGCCATATTATATATCTAAATAAAAATATAATTTCAATAGGGCTAGTGGGTGGTGAAGCCTGTGTAACTACTCTTACAGACGAAGCCTGGAAGGTCACTAAAGGATCCCTAGTAATAGTAAAAGGAGAAAAAGTTGATACATTTTATTTATGAAATAGTATTTTCAATTCTTATAATGCTTTACCTTCCATAGGATCATATACAACACTTTGGAATCATAGGCTCAGGCACATTAGTGAGAAGCGGATGCAGATTCTTCACTCTTGAAATTTTGCCAGGTTTGAAGCATACAGATTTGGATTTCTGTGAAATTGTGTTTATGGAAAATAGATGAGAGTCAGCTTTATCAGAGTTTGGAAGGAAAAGAAGAGTAAGAAATTAGAGCTTGTGCATACATTTGTATGGCGCCCTTCTCAAGTATCATCTCTTGAAGTCTCCCTCTATTACGTTACTCCTATCGATGATGTAACTAGCAAAACCTAGATTTATTGTATTCGAAATAAATCCAATGTATTTGAGACTTTCAAGAAATGGAAAGTGTTCATTGAGAATGATACAAGAAAGAATTTGAAGTGTCTCATATCAGACAATGGAGGTGAATATTGCAGAAAGGAGTTTGATAACTTTTAATCAAAGCATGGAATTTGCAAAGAGAAGAAATTTCCAGGAACACCATAGGAAAATGGTGTGTCAGAAAGGATGAACAAGGCAATCATGGAGCATGAAAGGTGCATGAGATTTCATGCATGATTTCCCTTACAATTTTGGGCAGATGTTGTAGATATTTTTATTTATATAATAAATTTAGGGTCTTCAATTTCCTTGGATGGTTGTATTATGGAGGATGCATGGACAGATAAAAAGGCAAACTACTTATTTTTAAAGACCTTTGGTTGTGAAGCCTTTATTCACATTAATAAAGAAAATAGAACAAATATTTAGGAAAAATCAAAATGTACCTTTATTGGATATGGTGTTAATTATTTTTGTTATCTATTATATGACTATGAAAATCACAAATCATTAGGAGAAAATATGTAATATTCCAATGAACTAGTCTTATATAAGGATAAGATGTAGGAAAAGAAATAGGAAAAGGAAAACAAAACACACTATGCTTGATGAGATCACAAAAAATAGTAAAGTTCCTTGAAAATCATAATGATCAACATTCACAACAACAATAATAACCACAATAGCAACAGGCACCTCAAACACCTAAAAGTTGTGTGAGAAGATCTAATAGGATAATTAGACCCCCTGAATGATACTCTCCTTCATTATATTATGTATTGGTGATTGGTTCTAGTCAAACAGAAAGATATGAACAAGAAATGAAGGTAGAAACCAGGAAGAAGTGGGAGAAATCCATGGAAGAAAATATGGAGTCCTCGATGCATAACCATATAGGGAACTTAATCAAGTTTCCTACAGGTAAAACAACATTATAGAAAAATGGGTTTATAGGTTGAAGGAAGAATATGGAGGTAAATAAAGGTATAAGGATAGAATTGTGGTGAAGGGTTTTACACAAAAGAAAGGTATAGACTTTGATGAAATTTGTTCTCCTGTTATTAAAATGACTTCAATCAAAACTATTTTCAGTCTAGTGGTAGCAGAAGATTTTCGTCTTGAGTAATTAGATGTAAAGAGATCCTTTCTCCATGGGGATTTGGAGCAAGAAATATATATGGAGAAGGCACAAGGGTATGAGGTCAAAGAGAAGGAGAAATTAGTCTGAAAATGGAAGAAGAGCTTGTATGGCTTAAAATAGGCTCCAAGGAAATGGTATCTAAAATTTGACAGGTTCATGTCTAAACAAGATTATACTAGATGTCATTTTGATCATTGTGTTTATCTTAAAAGGAAAAATGAAGGTAGTTATATTATATTTTTAATGTATGTAGATGGAATGCTTGTTGTAGGGTATAACATGCAGGAAATAAATATTTTCAAAGGAAAATTGGCGAATCCATTTTCAAAGAAGGATTTGGGTGCTACAAAACAAATCTTTAGTATGAGAATAACTAGAGACAAGAAAAATCACAAATTAACATTGTCTCAGAGTGAGTACAAAGAAAAGGAGTTGGAAAGATTTAATATTCAGAATGAAAAACCAGTTAATACACCTTTGGCTAGCCATTTCAGACTACATAAGGAGATGTTTCCAAAGACTTGCGAAGAGATGAATTATATGTGTAAAGATCCATATGCATTAGTAGTTGGAAGCTTAATGTATGTAATGGTATGAAAAAGGCTTGATATTTCACATGCAGTGGTAGTTGTAAGCAAATCAATGAACAATCCAGGAAAAGACCAATTAATAACAGTGAAATTGATTCTCAGGTATTTGAGAAATATCACAAATCAACCATTATGCTTTGGTGGTTCGAGTATTGCTCTACAAGGATATGTTGATGTAGATATGGTAGGTGATATAGATAACAGGAGGATCACCACAAGGTATGTGTTTACTATAGGTCAAAATAGTGTCAGTTACGTTTAAAAATTGCAAAAAATTGTTTCACTTTCAACAACAAAAATATAGTATGTTTATGCTACAAAGGCTAGTAAATAAATCATTATGTTACAAAGGTTTACGGATGAATTTGGAAATAAGAAGGAGATGGGCAGGTTATACAGTGACAACAAGAGTGGCATTCATCTTGCAAATAGCTCCAAATTTCATTCCAAGACTAAACATATACATCTCCAGCATCATTTCTACAGTTAGTGTTGGAAGATGGACAATTGAAGCTGGAAAAGACACACACTAGCTAGAATCTTGCAGATATATTAACAAAAGTTATAAATAGGGAGAAACTGAGATTATGCTCAATTTTCATTAGTTTTCAAGCATGATGATGAATATGAGAAACAAGAAGGTCCGAAGTGGAAGCATTGTCTAGCAAATGAAGTAGTGGTGAAGTTGTTATAAGAAATCTAGTGGTGAAGTTGTTATAAGCAATCTCCAAGTGGGAGATTATTGGATGTGGAGCCTAATTGTCTTCCTGATTCAGAGGTCTTGTTTCAGCCAGGTGTATATACCCTAGGATGGTTGTGCACCCCTCCTCGCGGGGAGGGACTTCTCCCTCCTGCAAGGGTCCGGGGGGACTTGTTCCTCCTACAGGGGTCTGGGAAGGGACCATCCCCCTGGGATGGGAATTTTGGGGGATAGTGGGCCCCTAGCACGGGTTTGGAGGCAACACCATAGAAGCTAAAAATAATGAAAAGTTTCCTCGTAAAATGTTGCAATTCCATAATCAATCTAGGCCATTCATTAGGCGAATGATCTGATGGTAGAAGTTATGTTAATTTAGGGAATTTTCCCTATAAGGCAGCCCTTAGTTTATATGATGGAATTGTATTGTGGTTGTGTATGATTATTTCAGTGAGAGAGAGAGAGGTAGGAGGTTGTGTGAGAGTAAAGAGGAAATAACAATGAATTTGTTGTCGGTGATATCTCTTCATTTCACTAGATAATATAAAAGGAAGGACTAGTTTTTTCTCTATGGACATAACCAAATTGGGTGAACCACGTATATCTATGTCTCTCTTTTTTTTATGTGTTCTTGTATTTGCATTCCTGCAATATTTTGTGTATTTCATTGCTCCATTAATTAATTTCTAACAAGTGGTATCAAAGATGAATTTTTATTTCGTCGATAAAATCCTAAGAGAGAAGGGTTCCTGGTTTGAGTCGGATCAATGGTGGAAGATGAAAAGTTTAGGGTCGAGAAATTTAGTGCCCAAAACTACCAACTATGGAAGATGTAGATGGAGGATTATTTGCATCAGAAATATTTGTACCTACCATTGAGCAGAAAATCAAAGAAGCTGACGAGTATGATGAATGTAAAATGGGAGATTCTTGACAAAAAGGTACTATGAACAATATCGTTGTGTCTAGCGGAATCCTTGGAATCAAACACTTCAAAGGAAATGATAACCTAAGGTTTAATGAAGGAATTGGCAAAACTATAGAATTCATGCAGAAACTCCAATAGATCTAGAATTCTAGTTAAATTAAACACAAGTAATTTGCTAATATTCAAGTTAGGAGAGATATAATTTGCTCCATCAAATCAATGTATTAAATTAATGAAAAATATTAATACATGAGCAACCAAACCTCTAATCCCAAAGGGAGGTGGTTATATAGAAATTGTCGAATCTAGAAAACTAGGAAAAAACTAGTAAAAAAACTAGAAAAGGCTAAGAAAAGCTAAAGGGAGTCCTAAAATAGTAACAATGACTCAAGACAACCTATTCCAACTATCAGCCACACAAAAATCAGGAGAAGGGGTGAATTTCCCAAGGAAGGAAACTTTGAAACATGCTAAAATGGTCCAAGGGACCAAATCCCTTTATTTAAAGGGGAATTTTCATGTGGGCACCTATCCTCAAATAAGTCAAGTGGATGAGGTGTGGTTAGGTGAAAACATGATCTTATATGTATAAATGGTTTAGGAAAGTGGTTGGACCAATATTTCCATAATATCAAGCTTTTAAAGGCAAAAAACAAGGGAAAGTTGGTCCACCGAGCTAGTTTACCAAAAACCATGTGTGAACATGATTTTTAGTGCATGTGGCTAAGTCAATGATACTTAGCCTTAAAAATAAATGTAGATGTTAGGATTATATTCCAACACCCCCTTTCATCCTAACTCACGTATCTAAACTGAGTCCCGGGCAAGATGCCATGTTAGGTACTCAGGTACAATAAATAAAAGATCCTCATAAAATGAAGAAAGAGGGAAAACCTGGTGGGAAAACCCCCCCAAAACAGGAAAAAAGGGCTAAGTGGCTAGAAGGGCCTACTGAACTATCTCCACCACTCCAATCATAGCTCTCAATTCTAAAAATTTCTTTTCAGTGAAGGACTTGGTGAAGATGTGTGCAACCTGCTGCTCAGCGGGGCAGTACTGCAATGATATGACTTGGTCACGGATCAGCTCGTGGATGTAATGCATGTGAATCTCAATGTGCTTGGTCCTCTGCCTCTAAACTGGATCAATTGATATTTGAAAGGACCCCTGATTGTCATAAAATATGACAGTCAGAAGTGGATACTGAATACCAAACTCGGAGAGAAGCCCCTGCAACCAAACAGCCTGTGTAGCTACATTCACAACACCTCTATACTCTACCTTGGTTGTAGATAAAGAAATTGTGGATTTCTTCTTGCTAGACCAAAAAAAAGGCCTTGAACCAAAGTTGAAAACATAACCAGAGGTGAACTTGCAATCTTTACCATTTCCATCCCAATCAGAATCTATGTACCCAATCAGTGAAAGTGGGCAATCTGCAGCATAAAATATACCAAAACTGGAAGTATCTTTCACATATCTAGGGATTCTATTTCTAGCTTTCTAGTGAAACTCATGGGGCCCTTGCATATATCTCTAAAAAAATCCTATTGCAAAAGATATATTAGGTCAGGTGTGAGTAAGATACAACAAACTCCCAACCAACTGTCGATACAGTGTACTGTCCACCAAAGGTGTAGTACCCAGATCCTCAAATCTAATCCCTGAAAGAAAGGGAGATGTTTTTGACTTGAATTCTATCATCTGAAAGTGGATGAGTAGATTTGATGCATACTTATATTTTTCCATCTTGATCCCTAAAGTATATTGAGAAATTTCAAGACCAAGAATGTAGTGCAACAGTCCCAAATTTTTCATGGAAAATCAATTGTGTAATGCTAATTTCTCTGAATCAATAGTTGAGGTAAGGTTCCTTGTCATCAGTAAATCATCTACATAAAGTGCTATCAGGAAAAGGGAATCATAATGTTGTAGTAAATAAACATTTGGATCATATTTGCATTGAATGAGTCCAATGGAAAGAAAGAAAGAATCCATCTTTGCATACCAGGCTCTGGGAGCTTGTTTTAGGTCATACAAAAATTTCTTTAATCTACAAACGAGGGAAGAGTTCTGAATGTATCCACATGTCTGCTCCATTTATATATCCTCCCTGAGATCTCCATGAAGAAATGCACTCTTCACATCCATTTGATGAATTTCCCATCTGTGAGAAGTAGCAATGGCTAAAACTAGTTGAATGGAGTCCATTTTTGCAACAGGTGCAAATGTCTTTGTGTAGTCTATGCCATGTACCTGTGAGTATCCTTTTTCAACAAGTCAAGCTTTGTAATTTTTTATCTCACGGTCTACAGAAATCTCTGTTCGATAGATCCAGTAGCATTGAACAAGCTTTCTTCCTTTCAGAAGTGGAACCAATTCCCATGTGTTGTTTTCCATGAGAGTAGAGTACTCTTCATCCACGAAAACCTCCCAAAGCAGTTTTCCAGCACCCTCAAAGTGTCACTATGGATATAAACCAAGTGTCATATAGGAATGTATGGGAAGCAATGGTTCAGTGGTAACCAGGGCATGAGGAGCCCCAAAATACTGTGATCTAGTCCTTCTCTCATCGGCAAGATCATCGACTAGTTCACCCGCATCTTGCATGGTTTTCTCTGCCCAAGTTGGTAGCTGAGTTGAAGCAGCCATGACCTACTCCTCTTCCTCTAAATAAAACACAAGAGGCTTCTCTAATGGCTTATATAAAGTGCTCAAATAATTTTCGGACTCCTCCTCATTAGTGGCAACAAGCAGTTCCTCGGTAGGGTCTCCTAAAAAATCATTATGTGATTCTTCTTCAAGCTTCACAGTTCGAGCTACAAAGAAATTTTCATTGTGAGAGTCTAGAAATCTATATACTTCGATATCATTAGTATATCCAAAAAATATACATTCAACACTTTGAGGCTCCAAAGCCTTCCTTTTATCTGTCGAAATGTGAGCCCATGCTCATGAACCAAAAATGTGAAAGTGCGACTCTTTCGGTTTCTTACCGGTCCAACATTCAAATGGAGTGGTGCCCTTGAGTGCTTTGTGAGGAATGTAGTTCTGAATGTATGCTACACAACTAATAGCTTCAACCCATATCTTAGGAGCTAATGTTTTGGACTGTAGCATACAATTGGCCATCTCTTTTAACGATCGGTTTTTCCTCTCCACAACACCATTGTGTTGTGGTGTATATGGCACTGTGTGTTGTAGTTGTATACCTGGATCAATACAAAGTTATTGCACATATTTGTTGACATAATCCACCCTATTATTAGTGTTGAGTATCTTAATATTACACCAAACTCATTCTCAACAAATGCTTTAAATTCTATAAGGCATTCAAATACTTCCGATTTTAATTTTAAAAAAAATACCCAAGTAAAGCGAGAGAAATCATCTATGAAGCTGAGTACATATCGAGCCTTACTGATTGAAGGATATGGAAATGGACCCATGATGTCACTATAAATCAGCCCAAGAGGTGAAGAAGCTCTTTATGCCTTCCCTTTGTCAAACGTTTGCTCCATATTCTTGCCAAGAACGCATCCTTGACATACACCACTTGTGAATTTAATAGCAGACAATCCTTCTATCATGTTTTCCTTGCTGAGTTGATGCAAGTACTTATAGTTTAGATGGCCAAATATTTCATGCCATAACCTGTTGATATCATTAGATTATGACAGAAATATAGTACTAATATATTTAGGAACAAAGTGGGAGAAGAAATACAAACGAGAACCATGATCTGCAATTCCATTTGCAATTTGTGATCCCGTGGAAATGTCGGTAATCATTGTGAGTACAGAGTGAACTCCACCTTCCTTCCAGAGATGAAATGAGTGATCTGATATATCGAGAGAAGATTTGTAGACAACAAGGGAACATGAAGCAAATTTGTGAAGCAGCGCCCCTCAAGGTCTACAATTCCTTCTCTGCACACCTTTGTGAGTGTGGCATCTCCCAAGTAAATTGGGGATCTAGTGCTTTCTTCGATGGAGGAAAATTCATATTTTGATGCAGCCATATGGTTCGATGCACCTGAATCAAGGATCAAAGCTGATGGAGTGGATGTGATGACCATTAAAGCATGACCATCTTGTTCTCTCCCTCTCCCATCTCTCGTTCTGTTATCATCCCTCTTCTTTGCATTCTCGGGCACGGTGAGATTGTGTTGTTACAATTGCTTAGCCATCTCATCGATCGTTTTCCTCATGCAATTTTCTTCGAGATGAAAACCTTTGGAATAGTAGCTACAAAGTTTACTTTCCTTATTCTTCTTACCCTTAGGCAAAGAATAGCTCTCTGAATATTGTGTGGGCCTCTCCTTCTTCGATTCATTAAACTTACCCTTCCCTTTTTGCTTGTCTCTTCTACTACTCTTTGGAGCATCAATAGCTGCAAGTGCTTGGTTCTTTGAATGCTTGATGGCACCCATTTGGACTAAATTATCTTGCTCTTTAGTCGATGATGAAATGAAGTCATTCAATGGAGGAATTTTCCATTTTTCCTGAGTCAATTTAAATGCTTTAAAAGACGATACAAATACGGAATATTCAGGGCCTAATTTCGAGAGAATTGAAAGGATGAGTTGATCTTCCTCTTTATTGACTCCATGTGCATCAAGTTCAATGAGGATGGATTTAAACTTTGTGAAGTATTCTTTCAAGTTTCTAAAATGAATTGGACTAGGGGATATGAGTTCATTATTCAATTGATGCACTCTCATTTCATCCTGCTTGCCGAATAGTCCTTCCAATGTGGTTTAGACCACATCGGGAGTAGTGGATCCACTAACATGAAAGAGGATTTCTCTGGAAATTGATAGGCATATAATCCCAATTGCTTCATATAATTTATTGAAATACTTGATCTTCTCCGCTACAGAATTCAGTTCAATCTCTGTTCCCATTGTTACCCTGTAAAGCCCTTTGCTTCGGAGGAGCAAAGTGATCTCTGTCTTCCATTCGAAGTAATTGAAAGGATTTAGAACGAGTTTTGTGGGATGAGAGAGATGGTCCATGGCTGCATGTTGTTCCTCTTGATGATATATACCTACAAATAAAACCATGTACAATCCACTAGATTCGAACTAGCTCTGATACCATGTAGAATTCCTGGAAACTCTGTTAGATCTAGAATTCTAGTTAAATTAAACACAAGTAATTTGCTAATATTCAAGAGAAGAGAGAAACAATTTTCTCCATAAAATTAGTGTATTAAATTAATTAAAAATAGTAATACATGATCAACCAAACCTATAATCCCAAAGGAAAGTGGCTATATAGAAATTGCTGAATCTAGAAAACTAGGAAAAAACTAGTAGAAAAACTAGAAAACGCTAAGAAGAGCTAAAGGGAGGCCTAAAATAGCAACAATGAGTCAAGACAACCTATGCCAACTATTAGCCACGAGGAAATAATGAGGAGGGGCACATTTCCCAAGGAAGGCAACTTTGAAACATGCTCAAATGGTCTAGTGGACCAAATCCCTTGATTTAAGGGGGAATCTTCATGTGGGGTACCAATCCTCAAATAACTCAAGTGGATGAGGTGTGGTTAGGTGTGAACATGCACTTAGATGTCTAAATGGTTTAGGAAATTGGTTGGACCAATATTTCCATAATATTAAGCCTTTAAAGGCAAAAAAACAAGGGAAAGTTGGTCCATCAAGCTAGTTTACCAAGAACCAAGTGTGAACATGATTTTTAGTGCACGTGGCTAAGTCAAGGATATTTAGGCTAAAAAATAAATGTAGATTTTAGGATTATATTCCAAAAAACCCTATGCCTCAATGAAGGTATTTATTATGAAGCTCCTATTTAATATGAATATGTCATAAGGTGGATTGGTTGCTAATCATTTGAACTAATCTAACACGATTACAAGTCAGTTAAGTTTTGTAGGGGTAAATTTTGATGATGAAGTTAGGGCTCTGCTATTTCTTGTGCTCATTGCTAGAAATTTGGAATTAATTTTTTATGGCTATTAGTAACTTTTTCTTTGGATCTATTAGTTTAAAGATTGATGATGTTGTTGGTGTCATCCTCAGTGAGGAAATGCGATGGAAAATATCTGGTGAGAAATCAGGAAATGCTTTGACTGTAGAGACTAGGGGAAGAAAAATGGAAAGAGGAAGAAGCCCATGAAATTGTAGTAAGTCAAGAAAAGGTAGTTCCAAATCTAGATTAGTGTTATAGTATTGGAAATGTGGGATGAAAGGACATCTGAAGAAAGACTATAAATCCTGGAAGGGAAAAGCAAGAGATGGACAACAAGAGAACAATCATGAAGTGATTGTGACAGGTGATGTGTTTCAAGATGCTTTGATTCCTTCATTAGAGAATATTATTGATGCATGGGTTGTAGATTTAGGGGCATCATTTGAAGTGACACCTAATAGGAAACATTTTCGTGAATATCCAAAAGGAGGGAGTCCCCCTTACACCCATTGTCAACACCATAGGTGGGACAACCTATCTTTTAGCTAAACATTTAGCCGTGAAGATGAAGCCCATAGTTAGTCGTAGGGAGTCCTCTGTCAAATGCTCCTCATCATTTTTCAATGAGTTGAGGGATATGAAATTTTATCCTAGAGATAGTCTTGTCATTTTTTATGTAGTTTCCTTGTACACTAACATCCCCATTAAGGAAGCCATTGATGTCATCTTTGACCTCACTTATCCCAACACTACTAAATTATTTGAGATCTGCCTCACCTCTACTTTTCCTATTTTGAAGGTGATTTTTATGAAAGAACCTGTGGTGTAGCCATGGGCTCCACCCTATCCCCTATCGTTGCTAACTTATTTATGGAAGATTTTGAATCCAAGGCTTTATTCTCGTTTATGTTTAAACTGAATCTTTGGAAAATATTTGTTGATGACACCTGTGCCATATGGCCGCATGGGCCTGATAAGTTAGATCTATTTGTATATCATATTAATAATCAATCTAACTACATAAAGTTTACCACGGAGAAAGATGTTGATGGTTGCCTTCTTTTCCTTGATGTTTTCATTTCAAGGAAAGTTGATGGACCTTTCCCCCATTAGGCGCATCGAAAGAAAAATCATACTGAGCAATATCTTCATGCCAATTCCCATCATTTTCTTGCTCATAAGATAGGTGTTCATAGCACATCAACCACTCATGCACTAAGGATTTATGATGAAGACCACCTTTCCAAAGAAAGATCCCATCTCCTTAATGTTTTTGTATATAGTAGATAACAAGGTATTAAAGCCTTCCTCGAATCTTGTAAAGGTCCTAAGATTAAGAAAGGCCCATTGATTGTAATTCAGGAGTTCACCTCCCCTTCATCCAAGGGACGACAAACAAGATTATGAGAAACCTAAAGAAGCATAATGTTTCATCAACCTTTACGCCCCTAAAAACCATTAGAAGTTCCTTAAAATATGTTAAAGACCGTGTGACCCCTATGGACATGAAAGGTGTTTATGTCATCCCATGTTCTTGTGGATACTCATACATTGGTGAAACTCATTGATCTATTAATCAGAGGATTATGGAACATGCTACCGATATCAAACACAGAAGGATCCACTCTTAAGCTTTGGAAAAACATGCAGAGAAGACCAAACATCATATATGCATTGAGGAGGCTAAGGTTATTGCAAAGATTTCTCATTTTCATCACCGTACATTTAGGGAAGCCTTTGAAATTGATAAGACATCCAGTAATATTAATAAGGATGACGGATGGAGAATTATTAGCTATTGGATTTTGGCCCTTTATTTTTAGTTTTTTTTCCTTCTTTGTCTAAGCTTTTTGTCTCATTTCTTGTTTTTTATTACTGTTTGTGTTTTCTTCTGATTTCTCCCCGTATGATTTATCAATCCTTCTCTATTCTTTCCCTTTATTTAATTTTAGTCCTGATTCAATATTGTAGGTTATTCTTAATAACTTCCCCTAGCCTCGGTTTATATATATATATTATATATAATATATATATATTATATATATATATATATATATTATTATATATATTTATATATATTATATATATATATATATATATGCTTTTCTCTTAGTTAAGTCATAAGTCATATTTTTTCTTTAATTTATAATTTTGAATATACATTTATCCATTTAATTTATAACTAAAAGATTAGATTCTCATATTTAATCATTTATAATTAAGTAGAAAAGAATTTCCATAGTTATTTGTATCCTTTTTATTTATTTTTTTTGGTATGTGATATATTATTATTAATCTAAAATTATTGTATTCCTCCTTTGTCTTAGGAAGTTATATTTTATGGTATTTCTCCTCAGAATAATGTTTATTATATTATCATTCCCTTCCCTAAATTATGAATTTGTTATAATCCTTCAGGTATATTTATGTATATCTTATTCCTAGTCAAATCTAAAGTTAATTTTATGAATTTAATTTATATATATTTTAATTTTTAGTTAAAAAATAGATTATTTAAATTAACTAGTTTAAAAATAAATAAATAAATAATATATCAATTTAGCATTATTAATTAAATTATTTAAATAACAAAAATATTTCGATTTTCCTCTCCAAGTCAAATATAGTCATTTTCTTATAACCGTTAGGATGGCATGTCTTCCTATTTGACTTGCTTCCTAGATCTGATTCCTCATCTTGTCCTGAAGATGAACCACACTGATTGGTTTGAAATGCATTGAGAAAAATATTCTATTGTGATTTTTTCTGAAAATGTTTTAAATATTCAGGATATGGATCACAGGAGTTTGAATTCGAATGTTCAAGGAGATTTTGGACTGGTTCATCTAGGTGATGATAAACCCTTTAAAATCGTTAGAATGGGCAAGGTTTTTGTAAATCAATAAAATGTAACTAATGGATATTGAAGGAGGTAAGGCATGTTCTAGATCTTAAGAAAATTATAATTTCAAAACGGTGAGTGGGAGCTGAAGGTTGTGTAACTAATTTTACAGACAAAACTTGGAATGTCACTAAAGGAGCCTTGGTAATAAAAAAAGGAGAAAATGTTGGTACATTGTGTTTATGCAATAATATTTCTATTTCTTCTAATTATTTACCCTTTATAGGAGCATATACAACACTATGGCACCATAGGCTCAGCACATGAGTGAGAAGGGGATGCAAATTCTTCACTCAAGAAATTTTTTGCCATGTTTGAAGCATGTTGATTTAGATTTCTAGGGAAATTGTGTTTGTGGAAAACATACGAGAGTTAGATTTATCAGAGTTGGGAACGCAAAGAAGAGCGCAAAATTAGACCAGATTCATACATATGTATGTGGACTTCTCAGGTATCATCTCTCAGAGGGTCTCGCTATTATGTTACTTCTATTGGCGATGCAACTAGCAAAACCTAGATTTAATGTATTCGAAATAAATCTGATGTATTTGATACTTTCAAGAAATGGAAAGCTTTGCTAAAATAACAACAAGAACCCCTAATTTAATTTTTCCATGAATTAATTTAGGAATTAAATCGAAATTCTATTCTCATAGCAACTTGTAACAATTAAATAAGTTAGGTTGACTTAGTTGGCTCAATAAATTCAAGTTGGAAGTCTATCTAGAGTCATGTAGAGTGATTCCTAAATTTTAGAGGTCTAGGTTGAGTTATTTTGAGTTGTAATTGATTAACTTAGTCTAACTGAGTTATAATCAATTAGACTAGTTCAAAGAGTTGGAGGAACTAATAGGAGGCCTAGTAGTGGGTAGCAACTTCAGTGCAACTTAACTACTCCACCAATTAACTAAAGATTCACTCACAAATAACTCATGCATGTTAGTTTAGAGGAAGACCCAGTTGAGATTAGAATTCAGGGACAATGTACTATTAGTTGTATAATTTTTCTGAGTTGCGGAAATGGTGCATGCAATTTGTAGAAGGCCTATGATGGATTTCACAGTTGTGGTGAGGGATTTTCCAAATTAAATATGGGATAATTCTCTTAGGAATTGCACAAAGAAGTAGTGGCTTTGAAAGCAACAGAATTGGAAAAGTATTGTCTTGAGCTGGTTTGTGAAGCAAAGAGATAGATTGAACTTGTGCAGGAATTGTTTGAGTTGAACAAGCATTGTATTTTCTTCTCAGATCTTGTTGTTAATGCAATATATATAGTTGAGGTTTTTAGAAGTTGTTTTCCCCCAAAAAATATTGTGTTATGTGCAATTGAAATTATTCATTTTCTGCTTAGTGTTTTCATCGATCAATTTTTGTTTCCGCTAATGAGTAGAGTATATTCAAGTCTTTTGTTCTAGCATATTACATAAGTAGTTTGAATCTACAAGTAAATATATACATGGTATCAAAGCTAAAGACATTATAGAAGAGGAGAATATGAGGTTGTTGTGCAGGTGAAATAAAATTTGCAGGTTCATACTTTAAAGTCAGTAGGAGATCATTCTACAGTTTGAGACTTGAGTATACCCTGTAGAGCAACTTGAAATACATAGCTTATGGAGGTAGTTTTGGAAGATAACAAGCTAAAGGAATTCATAGATCATGATATTCCAAAGCCTCCAACATCTAATGCTAAAGATATGGTTGAATGGAGAAAGTGTTTGGAAAATGTGAGAAGGATTATCATAGAAGGAGTTTGAGATCATATTATCTTGAATCTCCATAGAAAGGAAACTCCATTTGTAGTGTGGAAGGAATTGACAGACCTTTTTCAAATAATAGCGACCATGGGAAGCTATCATTGAAGGGAAAGCTAAAAAATATCAAGGTGGAGAAGGGCGTCTCAATTTTGAAGTACCTTAGGAATTTCAGCCAATGTCACGATGATCTTGGAAGTGTCATGATTATTGTTGCAAAAAACGATCTCTTGAGCTTAAGACTTCTAGGACCTCTCAAGAGTTGGCACATTTACTAGGACTCAATTATGGGAGGGAGAAGCTACCAGAGTGGGAGCAATTTTGGTCTAACTTGGTACAGGAAGAGATTTGGCGAAACCCTAGACACAGGTCCTCATTAAAGCATGATGATGAGGAGGATTGTGCCTTAGCTGGTACGGTAAACAAAGGGAACAATAATTCATCCCATTCGAAATTAGATTCTTATCAGGGTGGTGTTGTGGTGACAACTACCACCCTATTAAAACATGCTCTAATAGCAATTTTTTGAATGGGTCCCCTAGAAATTTGATTTCTCATTTGTTAGAATGATTTGTTTTATCACAAGGATGTTAACTCTTTGCCAAGTCAGATTTTCCATGCCTGATGGCTAAGCCATTAAATAAACCTCTGCTGTAATGGTTCATTCCTAACACAACCTAGCCCTTTATTCACTCCCTCCATCAGGACCTTTTAATCTTCACAAAGATGCATGATACATTTATTCCCACACAAATAATCACCCCCACCCTTATCATAATCATCGGTGTGCTTAACTCATGAAATCTCCCATCACCTCCTTTTGCTATCATAATTCCTCATAACCCAAATACTCCACAAAATAGGTGTAAACCATTTTGGGCCCATCACAAATAACACGAGGCATTCATGGCTTCCGGACCCGATGGGTTTTATTAACTCAAAGTATACGTTTCAGGTCCAAAGCCCATCGTAACTCACTATTGGCCAAGCCCCAAAGCCATGTATATAAACAACACATGTGTGCTCTCCGGACCCGCCAACCCTATGAACCCCATTGTATATATTGTCAAGTCTGGCCCCAATCGCATATCGCATATCGGCAAAGCCATGGGCCTTATACATATTACGCATAGTGATATAGCAGACTTGTCGACCTATCACATATGATATATA
>APFE030199927.1:43140-65603 GCA_000404065.3 Pinus taeda
TTTGGGTCTGAAAGCCTTATTGCACATCACAATCGACCTAAGTCCAAGGTTTATGCATATATATATGGCATGCCACTAGCCCCCAAACCCAACGACATTATTAACCAAATTATATATGTTGTCAAGTCTAGGGCCGCATCACATATTGTGTATCAGCGGAGCATGGGCCTTATGCATAGTGTGCATGGCGATGTGGCGGATCTGCCAATTTCTATGAACTTGAGCATGTAACATTTTAATTCCGACATTATGGTTGGACATGGTTTTCCCTGTATTCTCCTTTGTTTATCAAAAATATTGAAATCTCAGTTTTCAAAGGCAAGCTTATGTCGCGGACCCACCAACAGTATTGAGGTGTGTGTGTGTGTGTGTATATATATATATATATGTATGTATATGTTTTCAGGTTCAGGGCCATATCGCATATCGCATATCGGCAAAGCCCCAGGCTAATGCATATTGCGATATGTGATATGCTGAACCAACGATGTTTATAAGTGCTGATATATGATATGTGAGGTACGGTTTGAGTGATCATGGCGGGGTTTTCCTTGTTTTCCTGTGTTTTCCAAATTTTTTGAAAAAACAAAGGGATTGGGTTTTTAGTGTAGAAGGTAATGCTTGTGATTTATATGAATATTTATGTTATATTGTTCATAATCATGAAGCTAATGATGGCTATCTCCGCAAGTGAGAAGTAAAGGATGCAGGAGGGGATTCGAAGGGGCATTGTATGCAGAAGCACTGCATTTAAGGATCTGGCGCAAGCATTCTAGGTTAGAATCCCACGTGTTGCCTACACGTTTTGTAGGCAGAGCTATCCCAGTCTTCCTCATGAGAAGGAAAAATATAGTCCCCTTTTTTCCAACATTTGTTCTCTTCCTCATGGAAGAAATCAATCTGGTCGTTATGCTTTATACATGCCAGCGGTCGTGCTGGAAGTCCTTCTCTGTGTATTTGATTTGCGGATCTGAAATAGTGGGAAGATGAAGAGGCAGGGTGGATATAGAGTCAGGGATTTTTACATAAGTATTACCTCGGAAGAGGAGAAACGACTTTTGATTTTCGAGAAGAACAGTGTTGCTTTGTTATGAATGAGGAGGACTGTTTTTGAGGGAAGGAGCCTTTAGTTTATGACTCATTGTATTTTTTTGGATCAAAGTGTTGTTACTGGTGTGAATGTAAAAATGATTTATATTTATGCATATTGATGACTTATAGCTCACTATTAGTCTTACTAAACTAAATGTGATTCAGTTTCATGGTTAACTTGTGAATGGTCTTTGATTTGAAACTAAATTAAACATCAGTTGCAGTTTTAATTCCATAGAAGAATGTGGATTCCTATATGAGTGTTTGGATTGTAATTTAGCTTTAATACAGTCTTGTCCAGCTATGAATTTAGTGATTGATTCATTTGGACTTGAATCTATGCATGTTGTTTAACCTTCCTTATCACGCTCTTGCTGAACATATGTATGATGTTTAAACCTCTGTATCATGCTCTTGTAGGATAGATTAGAGTAGCTAGGATGAGATTAGAGTAGTTAGAAGTAGTATAGATAGGATTTAATACATAGAGGTTAGTTGTTTCATTTTTTTTATTTAATTGAAGTCTTCCTCCCAGAATCAATCTTTCGACATGTTGAAGCGGTTTACGGGGTCCCTTAAAACCCGTCGGAGCTAGCCAATCCAAATGAAAGCAAGTCTAATTGAGGCTTGCGATTAGGTTGGTCCCCCTTGTTGGCACAGTGCACATTTGACATGTCAATAGGTGGAAAGAATAATTACGTGCCAAAAATCAAGAGTTTTCACTGTCACAAGCTGGGACACTTTGCCACAAAGTGTCTGCATAAGAAGGCCGGTAAGAAGCCATCAGGAGGAGTGTTAGGTGAAGCTATTTCTTCACAATTTGAACATGATTTTACACTCATCGCTAGTATGGTATCATTGATGATGGGTATTGTGTGGTATGTAGATAGTGGAGCTTCATTCCATATGACCGGTAACAAAGAGATCTTTAGTAACTTGGAGGAGAATGATCTTCAGTTGCATATCAAGATGGGTGATGATGGGAGGTATACTGCAACTAAAATTGATACAATTACCTTCAGAGGGACTTTAGTTCTCCCCTCACTTTGTGAGATGTTATGTATGTTATGGGTTTGAAGAAGAATTCGATTTTTGTTGACATGTTTGGGGATAGAGGCTATGATGTGATATTTAGTAAGGGAAAGGCATTCATTCATCACATAGTCATAGGATAGGTGAATTGGATAGGGGTTCAAGCAAAGAACCTCTACAAATTGGAAGTAGAAGATTGTGTTTCTTTGAGCACTAAAGAAGAGAAGGTGCAGAGTCAAGATATCGGTGAGTTGTGGCACAGGAGATTGGATCACTTACATCATGGTTCCTTAAAGATCTTGAAGAAAATTTCTACAGGGCTTCCCAAGGGTACACTAGAGCATAGAGACACATGCAAAGGGTATAAATTGGGGAAGTACACCAAAGCATCCTTTAATGAAAAATAAAGTTGAGCACAAGCGATCCTTGGTCGAGTTCACTCAGATTTGTGTATAATATTCTCAACAACATCCATGGCCAAGCATAGATATTATGTAATATTTTTTGATGTTTTTCTTGTAAGTGTTGAATTTTAATCAAGTAGAAGAAATATCAGGCATTCGCTAAGTTTTGTGAATTTAAAGAACTTCTCAAGAAAGATATTGGCAGGAAATTTAAATATCTTAGAAGTGATAATGGTGGATAATATGTGTCGAATGAGTTCAAAAACTTTTGTGCATGAGAAGCCATTTGACGGGAGTTAATAGCAGCTCATAACCCATAGTAGAATGGGGTGGCTAAAATGAAGAACAAAAGTATTGCGAGAGTGGCACGAGTGATGTTGCATGATCAGGGCCTACCATTACACTTATGAGATAAAGCATGCAACACAACTGTTTATTTGTAGAATAAAAGCCCTTATCAAATTCTCATGATGAGTACACCGGAAGAGGATTTTTTGGGGAAGAAACCAG
The DNA here is from genome assembly GCA_000404065.3 of Pinus taeda. NCBI lineage: Eukaryota > Viridiplantae > Streptophyta > Pinopsida > Pinales > Pinaceae > Pinus > Pinus taeda. The sequence continues at coordinate 46,179 of APFE030199927.1, forward strand.
ATGTGGCACACTTCAAGATCTTTGGTTCATCAATTTACTTCCATGTTACTAAATATGCACAGAAAAATATGGATCCAATAATTGATTTGGGAATAGTTGTGGGGTACACTGATACACCTCACAACTATCGGGTGTACCTTCCAACCAACAAGATGATAGTGATCCATAGAGATGTGAAGTTCTATGAAGAGAAGTCCATGAGATGTTACCTTGAGAGGGAGCTTCAGATACATGAGTTTGAGGAGCTTTTAGCTCCAAAGGAGGAACCTCAAGATGATGTGGAGCAACCACATGTAGAGGAGCAATGAGTGGAAACACCCACTCATGTAGAGTGTTCTAGAGATGGGAGAAAGCACACCATATAGGTTGATATGTTATTGTATGATGCTAGAGAGAATGTGGGAGAACCCACATCATAGCGCAGGCAAAGGAGGTCACCAAAGAGGTATATTTAATACATGGCTCTAATGAGTGGGAGTGTAGATATTGAGCCATCGTCTTTTGAGGAAGTAATGTAGAAACCTGTTTGGGTTGATGCCATGGTTGAGGAGTATGACTCCATTATCATGAACAATGTTTGGGAAGTGGTCCCAAGACTGGAATACAAGTCAGTGGTGAGTTCCATATGAATTTACAAGGTAAAGCAAGTAGATGATGGTAGTGTGCAGAAAAACAAGGTGAGGTTCATGGTCATAGGGTTCTATCAAGTGGAGGGGATTGATTATGATGAGACATTCTCTCATATGGATGTAAGGACAAAATTCCTCAATGGCATAATTGAGGAAGAAATGTATTTTGAGTAGCCTAGAGGATTTGAGACCTTCAACCGAGAGTCACATGTGTGCAGACTCAAGTGAGTGTTGTATGGACTAAAACAAGCACCCTTTGCTTGGTACACTAGGATCAATATCTACTTCACTGGGTTGGGATTCACCAAAAGTGAAGCAGATGCGAACCTTTTTCCATATTGTGGTTTAAGGTAAATTGTTGATTATTGTTTTATATGTTGACGATTTCGTTTTAACAGGTGACGATAAGCTGATCAAGTCTTTCAAAGAGTGTTATGAAACCAACTCACAAAAATATATAAAAAAATGGATCAATGCCTTAGAAATAAGCCTCTTTTAGGGGGAAACCTCCTTTACATTACAAAAATGAACAATTATTGGATGATACAAATGACAAGACCTCCTTTCTATATATAGGAGTCTAAGGTGTCATAATGTAATCAAAGTCAACACAAAAATAATAATGTAAGGGCACAACAATAACAATAGTGGGCTTCTATGGGGCACAATAATAATAATATGGGGACTACATGGGCACAACAATATAATAATGGCAATAAGGGGTTACAATAGTATTATACAAACCTAACATGCCCCTCTCCTTAAAAAATTGTTTTCCTCAATGCTTGAGTAGTTTTGGATGCTTTTGTATAAAATTCTCATCCTCCCTTGTGGAATCTTTAGCGAGTAAGTTCATCCACTTGATGAGATACTCTGAAATTTATCGATGTCATAGTTGTCAGGTTCTTGTTTTCGTGACTGCTTCAAGTTCCAAGATGATCTTTCCTTCCTTGTCAATTTCTGACAATATTGTTGGAACTAGGAGATTGTCACATATAAACTTCTTTAAGCATGAAACATGGAAAACTGAGGGCAATCAAGAAGATGCAAGAAGCTCCAATTTGTATGTGATAGTACCAATCTTTTGCAGCACCTTGTAAGGACCATAGTACATTGGTGATAATTTATTATCCTTCTTAGCTTGCTTGATGGGCATTTCCTTGTATGGTTGTATTCGTAACCAGTCGCCTATATCAAAACTTCTTTCATTTCAATGTTGATTTTCCTGTTATTTCATTCGATTATGGGCCAAAGTGAGTTTATCCTTTAAGAGCTGGAGAACATATTGTTGTTGAGGCTCTACCTTAACACCTTCATGAGATACAATATGATCCAATTATGCCACCTCTTGTATTCCAAAAAAACATTTAGAGGTTTTTCCATATAATTGATTCTCATCCAATAGTTTGAGCACTCTATCAACATGTTGAACATGATCCTTCCAATACTTGTTGTAGATTAGTATTTCATCAAAAAATACTAACACAAATTTTCTAAGGAAGGGTTTGAAAATGGAATTCATCAAACCTTGAAATGTAGAAGATGCATTGGTAAGGCCAAAAGGCATGACCAAAAATTCATAATGACCCTCGTGAGTTTTAAGTGTCTTTTTCAGAATGTCTTTAGTCTTCTTATTGATTTGATGATATCCTGCATGAAGGTCCAACTTGCTGAAATAAATTTCTCCATGTAATTCATCCAATAATTCATCAATGAGGGGAATGGGAAATTTATCTTTAATAGTTAGCTTGTTTATCTCTCTATAATCCAAACTCATGTGCCATGATCCATCCTTCGTGTGCACCAATACTACTGTAGCAAAGAAATAACTTTGACTAGGTTGAATTATACCAGCCTCTAGCATTTCTTCAACCATACATTCAATTTCACTCTTTTGTGCAAAGGGATATCTATAAGGCCTGATGTTTGGAGGAACACTTCCTGTAAAATGAATAGCATGATCATGATCACACATAGGTTGGAAGCCTTTGGGAGTCTCAAATACCTTGGAATGATTGTCCAAGACTTTTTGGATATCTGGAGAAATAGACAATTTCGATGTGGGAACCTCTAGTGAACATAATAGTGCAATTACACCATGTTGTTCTTCATTTAGAAGCTTTGTCACATTCTTAGAGCTGATTATCTTCCTTGGTTTCCTTGTGATACCTCTTAATTCAACTTCCTCTCCTTCTGAAAAAAAATTCAAGAAGATTTCTTGAAAATTAAAAGTTATCATACCCAAAGATTGTAGCCATTGGACGCCTAATACAACATCAACACCACCCATTTTAATGGAAAGAATTGGACTATTCAAAACATATTCTCCCATGCATAGCATGATATTATGACACTTTTTAGAGAAATTTATGTTTATTCCATTTGCAACCATCACTTGACACTCTTGTGTTGGATATAGGAAGTAATTCAATTCCTTTGCTATCTTATAATGAATAAAATTATGGCCTAAATCAATCAACACTATTACCTTTTTCTTCTTGATATGTCCTTCTATCTTGATAGTTTGAGGAGTGGTAATTCTTGCCAATGCATTACAATATATTGTTAGATTCATTTCTTGAAGCTCGATGTGATCTTTCACTTCTTGAACCTTTTCCTTCTTGACATGTCCTTCTATCTTGTGAGTTTGAGGAGTGGTAATTCTTAACAATGATTTACAAGATATGATTAGATTCATTTCTTCTTTCTCTAGGGTTGGTTCCTGGTGTATATCCTCTTCTTTTGATGTTTCTTGATCCTTTTCTTCCTCCTCTTCATAATCTATGTAAAATAATTTCTTCTTTGCACACTTATGACATTTAGTGTATTTTCTAACACAGAGGTAACAAAGCCCTTTTTCACTTTTTTCTTCCAGTTGTTGTGGTGTAAAACTTGTAGGTTGTGGAAGGCTAGGAGTAAAAACACTTCCATATTGAGAGTTGTGAGTGGTATGATCCTTGTTTCCGTAATTTCACTTTCAATTTTTCTTGCCAACTTGAATGTCTTCTCCAATGAATCAGGTTCCCAAAGACGAACCTCATATTGAATGATACCCTTTAAATTCCCTATGAAGACATAAATCCTTTGTTTCTCTAGAATATCATTTACCCTTATATTCAATTTTCGAAATTCCTCAATGTGCTCTACCATTGAACCCTTTTGTTTGAGATTCATCAATTGGCTAAAGAAGGTGTTTCTCTTTGTATACTCATAATGTGCTATCATTTCCTCCATGAAAATTGACCAAGTGACAAGTAGTTTGTGAGAAAAAAGGCCTTTATACCATAAAACTTTATTCAGTTATAAATATAAAGATGCAATGTGTACCTTTTGTAACATTTGTACATCATGTATATCAAAATATTGTTCCATCTGTAGTATCCAATTTACTAGATCATTGTCATCAAACTTCTTCATATCGCCTTTTCTTGATTTAAGATCTCGATCTTGAAATGATTGTAACTTTGTAATTTTGGATCTTCATGGTCTGAAATTGTGACCTGCGGTAGCCCTCTATGTTCTCTTTCCAACACCACCAGTCTGATCGAAATCAGATTCTCTAAGAAAGAGTTATGCCCAATCTCCCAAGATGACCTACTTATATACTTTTTTTGTAGAGAAAACTTGTACAAAGTGCCACGTGTTACTGTTTCAACCTTCGAAGCCGAAAATAATACACATAAAAGTAAAGTTTGTCCTCTTTATATAACTTCTTCCAAAATTTCATTCTGATACTCATGGAGAAAGTTATGATGATTTTCCCTAGGTCAAATGTTTTGTATGTAATTTGGAAGCCTGTCGAGACCCTAAATGTATCAGACTGTATCTCCAAAAAATATAGTGAAACAAGATCTAAAATTTGGGCCCAACTTCACCATGACTTTGATTCAAATGGGTTTTAATTTCAGAGGCTGAACCTTTGTAGAAAACAAATTATAGAGAAAATTCGACGATGACATGTTTGAGATGGAATTTTGGAACTTGCCAAAACCCTAACTTCCTCAGATCATATCTCTAAAAATATAGTGTGACAAGATCTGAAATGTGGATCCAAAGTTTGGAAAAATTTCGGCTCAAACGGGGTTCTTTTTTTGAGCTTCTGAAACTTCATACAAGAAAAGATATATCGAAAATTCCACAATGGATTATTTGGAGCAGCGAAGCCCTAGAATCCAATGCTTTGATACCAAATGTTATGAAACCAACTCACAAAAAGGTACAAAATATAGATCAACACCTTATAAATCAACCTCTTCAATGGGGCAACCTCCTTTACATTAAACAAATGAACAATTCTTGGATGAAACAAATGACAAGACCTCCTTTCTATATATAGGAGTCTAAGGGGTGATAATGTAATCAAAGCTGACATAACAATAATAATGTGAGGGCACAACAATAACAATAGTGGGTTTCTATGGGGCACAATAATAACAATATGGGGACTACATGGGCACAAAAATATAATAATGGGGTTTCACTAATAATAATAATGGGTTACACTAGTAGTATAGGGACCTAACAAAGAGGAACTTGAAAGAGAGTTTGAAATGAAGGACTTGGGGCTCTTGCATGACTTTCTGGGGATGGAAGTATGGCAAGGATATGAAGAACAATTTGTCTCTCAGGGAAAGTATGCCAATGAGATACAAAATAAATTCCACATGGAGAGCAGTAAACCCATGGAGACTCCTCTAGTTATTAATTGGAGGAAGGAGGATTCTACTTTCGATGAAGTAGTGGAGGCTACTATTTATAGACATCTTGTGGGTTCACACATGTATTTGGTGAACACACAATGAGACGTGTTATGTTGCTAACAATATCAGTCAAGTGATGGTTAAGTTGATAAAATTGTATTGGAAGGTAGCCAAACATGTGTTGAGATACCTCAGAGGCACCACTCAATTTGGTCTTTGGTATAGATAGATAGAAGCAGTGAAGCTTCAAGGCTTCATTGATGCAGATCAGGTGTGATATTTAGTATTGGGTCAGCAACTATTTCTTGGTACAACGAGAAACAATGACTAGTTGCACTCAGTTAAGTAGAAGAAGACTACATGGTTGCTAGTCAAGCAACTTGTGAGGCCATCTCGATTAGGAATATTTGGTTGGTTTGTTTGGTTAGCAAATGGATCCAACAGTGATTTACTGTGGCAATCAAAGTTGTATCAAACTCTCTGAGAATCCAGTTATTCATGATCAGTATAAGCATATTGATAATTAGTATCACCATCTTTGAGAGTGTGTGCAAAGGAGAATCATGTTGTTGGAGTACATTCCTGTTGGATACCTATACCAATAGGTTTCATATTTCATAATTGGCAAATTCAAATGCCAAATATGCTCTGCTTTGCTAATACAAAGATCCCATATTTCCAAGAGAAGACAAGGTGTGTACATGCCTTCATGTTTACTAAATTTTGATGGATGGTCCAATAGTCTAACCTGGATCATGCCATGTTTCAATTTTTTGTTGTAGAATAGAGAAAGAAGTCTATCCAAACTGTTTAATCTTGGCAGACCAATAGGTAGGCAGAGAAACTAAGGTCCCCAACTACTTAATCTGGGGCCTTGGAAGCAATAATGGTAGTGCTAAATAGGCAATCAAAAGAAAAAGCCAATGGAAAAGAAAAGGAACATAAGGGTCTGCAAGTCCAAGTGCACCCTCCAAGAAGAAACAAAAAATGTTAGGCAAGTAGATGGGTAGGTAGATGGGGTTGCAGAAGTGGTATTCCTTTCAAACTGAATCTTGCTGGTCAATACAAGGAAAACAACACAATGCAGCATGTCTAACTTCCTTTTTTCCTTGTTTTACACTCATTACTAACATCTCTACACCAGTTGTGTTTGTAAAAGAATTCAAGGTTTTATGTTGGTTCTGGTTTCCTTTAAGAGCCACATTTCTTGTGCAAAATTCTTTTCATTTTGATCTACTCCCTAAGCTAAGCGGTTTTCAAATAAAATTAGTGATATCACTCCTCATTCACCTTCTCCCTCCATATTAACCCCTAACTTCTATTATCTAAATCCCTATGTCACCTTTTCCCTACGATTATAACACCATGGTGTATAAACCCCAAGCATTCTATAAATATCCCCCCCTTGGCATTATAGCCATATGTTCACTACCAGGGAATCAAATTGACATCTGGTCAGTTTGAGAACCCCAAGCCTCACCTCTTTTCCTCCTTCAGAATTCATTTACCTATTCAACCCATCATTTGCTAGAAAACCTTGTAAAAAACCCATTTTCACCCCTAACCTGCTCAAAAGGAAAAATTACATAAAAAGCCACTTTTTCCGACTTATCCAAATTCCTGAGCTATGCGCGACTTTACAAAGAAAACATTGAAAAAACCATGCAAATTCGCCAATTTTTCAAAGTCCCGCCGGGCACGAATTTCATAAAAAATGCATATTTTATTGCCCGCCCGACGTTGTATCGTCCGGACAAGTCATCGACCTGTCGACCGTTCGATCGGGCGCCTTTCATCTAACGGTCCACATGCATATCGGACCGACCGTGACGTCTGTAAGTTAGCTTCCGATATCTGTCAGAGGGTGACGTTAGGCCTCGGCCACGCGTCGCCCCCACAGCATATCGGAGCCTCCTTTGACAACTCCACTTCCATATGAAAAATGGTGCGATATCATACTGCCTACGGTTTCCGGTTTCCGCCAACCCGTCTTGCCAACGTTACTGCCAGCATCATTGCTACGTCATCGCCACGTCCGTGCCCTTGTCGCCATTGCTCCACCTGTCCACCACCTCACCATCCCCGTGGACCACTCATAAGCTGCCACATCACCTGATGACGTCATGCTGACGTCATCCGACCTTGACCCCACTCGATGACATCATGCTGATGTCATCTGAAAAAGGAGCCAATGTTCCAAAAAATCCATATTTTGGCCAAAATTTCACGTTTTTGCACTTTTTGCAAAAACGACTGTGGTGTAATCTACATGTATTTTACATCCAAATTCACGCCAACTTGCTGAATTCAACCTGGAGACCATCGACGCGCCAACCCACCTGCATTTGTGACCGAGACTGTGAGTGTATTAGGTATATATCCCGGTGAATCCTCTCTGCGCCTGGTTTTGTCTGCAAATAGCCTAAATTAACTTAAAACATAGAAAAAATAGATAATTGACCAGCAAATCCCCTGTGCGTAGTTCACATTTGAAGTTATAAAGTTGAAATTCACCATCTAAGCCTTGTTTACCAAAGCTTTCACAAAACCTACATTTTGTTCACGCAATCGTGAACAGGGAAGCCGAACTACACCAGATTGCTGTGAAAAAGTCTGTTAAGGACAGGTATTTGCCTTTTTTTTAGTGATGTGTGCAGTATTTCAATTGTTGCAATTGACCCTTCTGCCCTCTGTTTCTCAATAAATCACCTCTCCTTCCAAGAAACGCTCTTTTTTGTTACTCTGCACAGTAACACTAATTCACATATAAAGTAGAGTTTTAAAGTAACTATGGATAAACCAGTAGTGCCTGTGGCCCTCAATATTGCCCCTTTAAATGCCCCTCAGAGAGAATTGGAGTGATAGGCATTAGCAGATTTGGATTATCAAATCTCAGAGGAATTTCTAATGAAAAGCAAGTTCCACATCCACCTGTTAAATGAATTAAAGGCCAAACATGAGGCTGGAACAGATGTATTGGACATTTGGGATTCCTTACTCCCAATCTTCAAGCTTCCTCAGGTCAATCAATTTATTGACCTAATTCACCTATGTGCTGATGGTTATGATGCCACTTAGAGAGCTGTGCTTGACCCTTCAGGCTCAGTTTTTTTCTACATTACCCCTGAGGCCATCGGAGAGATGCTGCAATTCAAAACTGAGAAGAAATTGGTTCCTTTATCTTTGTTTGATCTGATAAATCAAGGAGCTAAGATGACAGATTCTTAGATCACCAAGGTGAACCAACTATATATTAAATCTGATATTGTGCAGTACCCTCCCATTTTGCATGTTTACCTCAACCCATTGGGTAGGGACCTTGCAGATATGATCAGTCCCATTCTAGGTTATAACTCAATTGAGTATATTGATGAAACTGTACTGGTAATAATGCTCATGTTTTCCCCTGGCAAAACTCCAATCTTCTATGACTATGCCACCTATATATCAGACAAAATGCATGAGCAATGATGAACCTATCAAGGGAAAGGGTGTTCAGATACTCCTCCTACATCTACCACTTAATTTTATACTATCAACCTGAGAAATTTTCTTTTGCTATGAAAAGAGTGGATGCACAAGGAAATTCAAGGTCAGTAGTGTATTGGACCTCAGCTTTTCACGACACAGCCTATTCTCCATACACTTACTGTGAGTTTATAGACCTTTTTATCCACCTAGCCATGTCTCTGTTCATGAGCTCACCTCCTCCAAGACTAACCGATGAGATGCGGAGGATCCTTCAGTTGTCCAAGGTATACAGCATTGGGGATTGGTATTTTTACCAAAATCACACCGTTATTAGAATATATGGTTGTGAGTTACCCCCATACAGGCTGCCCAAATATGTGCCTATGAGGTTGTTTGCCCTTGAATACTTCAAGCAGTTTGGGAATTCTGATGTGAAGAACTTTTCAGGCAAAGGCAAGAAAGCACAGTTGAAGGTAAAAAAACCAATTGGGCCACTTTGTTTTTAACAAAAGGGAGGAAGGCTGGCAAGAGGCAGACAGAATGCTAGAAGGCCTTGGCCAAAAGACCAGTTTCCTCTGGAAATCTTATGACCCCAATCACTTCATAGCCTTAAGAAGGGTCAAGTGTAGGCTGTCCAATTATGACCATGTGAGGTTGCCTCACATAGAAAAATATGCAAATCAAACAAAATGGACGAGAGGCACATTAGAGGAACCTGTCACACAGGAAGAATTAAATGAAAGAGCACAAAGAAATCTCCTAAAGATGGCTAAGTTAGAACTTCCTGCACAGCTATTCACTCTTACAAGCACTCAAGTGGGAGCAGCTGCCTCATCCTCCATAGCACATCAGAAGGCAGTCAAAGCTACAGACCAGACCTCTAGCAAAGGCAAGGAGAAAGAAATGGAGCTAGATCAGCCACAACAAGAACAGGTACAACAGCAGGGAGCACATCAACAACAACAGGTACAGAAGCCAGAAAAGGAGCAGCCAGTGCAAGAAGAGCAAACAATAGAGGCCCCAATGGTCACTGAGCAACAGCCAGCACAAATGGTGCCTCCTAGGCAAGAAACAAGAGATGAAGCTTCAGTCCTTCAAACCCCTCAAAAGGAGGACATAAGTAGGAAAAGGGACAGAGAGACTCCCCTAACAACATCAACAACTCAAGGGGAAAAGAGGCAAAGATTGAATCCTTTTTCAGAGGAAGAAATGCCAATAGGGCAATCTTTGGGCATGGGCCCACCTAGCATGGAGGCCTCAGCAAGTTCCTTCTAGTAGGAATAGGAGAGGACAACAAGAGGAGAAGTTAGCTCTTCAAGCCAACAAAGAGGAGGTGAACAGAGCATCAAGCAGCAGTTCAAGGACATAAAGAAGAGGAATGAGCCCATAAGGTTACAATTATATAATCATTTGTTGAAAATGGCTCCCACCAACTAGCAAAGACTTATGTCTGCTTGTGATGTCCATGAGGGCAAGATGATTATGAGACATTTCATGCCAGCCATGCAGTAGCCACAGTCAGCTGCAGATTACATCAGGACCAACCTTGAGGTCCTTGCCAAGGACATCCACCCGATGGATCAGATTGAATTACACAAAAAAACAGGTGAGATGGTATATGCCTCCTTGGTAGACAAAACATTGGTGAACTATAGGCTAGAAAATAGCCTAAATAATACAATTGCACAACTTGAGTTGGAAAGAGCATCCTCTCAAGCAAAAGACAATAGAATCAAAGCTTTGGAGGACATCATAATATAGCTTGGGCATGATCCCAAGGAAGTCAAAGCTGTGCAGGAGCTGTTGAAGCTAAGGGATGCAGATATGGCAGCATTAAGGAAGATGATCAAGATCCCAGCAACTCTTCATCCCCAAACTAAAGAAGTTGCCCAGCTGAGACATGACAAGGATGCAACAGCTATGCTGGTGTCACTGTATAAACAGCTCATCCAAACACAAGAAAAGTTGGAGGAATCAGAGGCTGCACTTCAGGCAGCATTGCAACAGAAAGAGGCAGGCCAAACTTCTCAGCCTCCTCCAGAAATGATCAATCTGGAAGAAGCTCCTCAGATCACTGTCCCTTTCATTCAGCAGATAGAGCAAGCAACACCCTCTACCTCAGCACCAACAACAGAGCAGGCTCAAAGCCTTGACATGTAGAAATTCAGGAATGAAATTCAGGTCTTGCAGGCCCAAATGACAGAGCTAAGTCAAGCCAAAGAAACTTTGGCTAAGCTCAATGAAAAATATGAAAAATCCAAGCAAAACGTAGCTGAGAGAGAAAGAGAGATAAAGACTCTCAAAAGGAGGATAAATGAGCTAGAGAAAGAGCTCACACTTGATAAAGTAACAACTGAGCTCAAGAGAGTCCTATGGGCCAATATTGGCCAATCCATCGCAGACCAGTGGGAATATATTGAGGCTATTCATGAGCATATGGGGCTCATTGGAAAAGCACATAAGGAAATCCAAAGAAAAAGGGCATCTCTAGGCAGTATGCTTGAGGCTGCCACCAGAATGATTAATGTGCTGAATTACAGAGCAAGTTCTCAGCTGGTCAAAATGGGAATTTCCAACAGGACTGAGACCATTTCAATGGTCAAAAGGGTCCTAACACTAAGAAACCTGGTACAGACATTAGAGAGAAGAAGCCAGGATATGCAGGTAGACATTAATAAATTCATGGACAAATTTATAGCATTGCAGAACAGAGGTCTTCCTAGCTTGATGGGCACCTCAGGAAGACTACTTCCCCATGAAAATTATGCCAAGAGGGTCAACACCTTTGCTAAAAATCAGATTGCAGAAAAGGCTAGCACTTCAGCAAAATCAGGGCCAACATCAGGATAGACTCTCTACAACAGGGTAGAGAGCTTATTTTTTATCATGAATGAAATCAATCACTTGTTTGATGCGCCTCCAAATTTCTATAAATATACAGAGGCTAATGAGACCATAGAGGAAATTTTAAGACATCAATTGCCCACACAGGAAGTCTGGAATGGATTGATACAGTTACTACTAAACCAGAGCCAATAATCAAGTTTTTTCCATTTTGAAATATGTAAGTTGTCATGCACAGGAAAATTTTGATATATCAGCATGTATGGAGAAAGAGGCCGAGCCAACTCAGCGAAACTATTCGGCCACCACAGGAGCACTGACAGTCACAGGTGACAGGGGCGAAAAGCTACAGGAGGACAGAGCTGCAAAGACACGTCATTCAACAGTTATAACAAAGCGTTCAACCGACTCAGTGACCTCCAAAGGTCGAAATCGTCTGACAGAATTAAAGAGCATTTATGTTGTATTGAAAGCTGCAATAACTTCTTATCTACTATTCCTGTACGAGTTGGTGAAGATATTTTGTTTCTCAGATGACTGAATGCCTGAGATATTTTGTATGAAACATTTCTATATATTCCCCCCCGCATGATTTTGCAGGGGTTGGATGTTGTTGATGTCTTTTCTAGAGTTCTTTTACTGTAAATTCTCAGAGAAGTAATACAAAGGCAGTGGAATTTCCAAAGCTCTATGTTGTTTGATGCATTGTGGTGTTAGCTGAAAGTTACAGGATTCTTGCGTATTTCCTGGCACAATAAGTTTTCCCTACAACTCTTTGTTATGTGTTTTGTTGTCTTTCATATCTCTTTCATGCTTTCTATGCTTTACAGTTAATGGCAAGGAAAAAGAATAGTTCCAGGATTTAATCACAGATTACCCTGAACTCAATCTAAGCTATTATAAGTGTTTTTCTTCAGTTATAGTAATAAAGGTGTAATTCTTAATTTCTACCCTTTCGCACTATATCTTTCACAGTGATTATTGTTTCAGAAATTCAAGTTTGCTCCTAAGGAATATATCTCTTTCTCACACCCCAGCTTAGTGGAAAATCCTTAATTTCTTTTCACTGGTTGTTTACATTTCACCATCATAATTTCAAGTTTGTTTTATGAAGTATTTAAATGGCCCTGTAATTCCAGCTGCACAAACTCAAGATTTCAATAAACCAGTAGCCACAGACTCCATTGCCCAATGGACAAACATTATCTGCAGATTTCCACTTTAGGTACAGAAAGACATCCTTCTAACCAAACATAAACCAAAACCCTTACTTCATAACTAGCCTAAAACCTCCACAGAACAGAGACAAACCTTAAAGAGAGAGCCCTCTCTGATTACAGCTGGGCTAGAAGCTGTAATCCAAACATTGGTTAGTGGTTACCCCGGCCGTATTCCCTTGGGAGTCAAAGGGAACAACCTGGGTGTTAACACTATCCTGCAATTTTTTTAAAACAAACAGTAGGCCTTTTCTCCTTCATTTGGACTCATTTTTCAGTGAAATGAATTCAGTTGCAATTATCTTGATGAGATGGACATAGTCATATAGGTTTCGAGCCAATTTGAGAAATTTTATTTTTTGAGCTAAACACTAAGCACTTGATCATTCCTCCCCACTAGAAGCCTTTTGGACCGAAAAATATCACTATTATCTGACAGGTAGATGAGGGTACAACCCCCTCACCTTTCCAAGGTCGATCCAATTGAATTTTGACAAATTTGTTTCCTTCGTCTCCTCTCTAAGGAAATCAAAATTCACTTTCCTTGGGGACCCCGTTCTTCTGTCACAGATGGTGTCTTGTTGAAACTTATTTAGAAATTTTGTAGGAATGTGTTTAGAATGTGAAAGATGAACTTTATATCCTATTTCAATAACTTGAAGCCTCTTTTTCAAAACTAACACCAGCTTGCACCGTCGACTTGAAACCTCTGATTGACATAATACCTGTACTTGTCTTCACCCTTTTCAAGTTTATATTGCACTGTTTGTTGCACCATTTTCAGTCATTCATAAAAATGCATGGTTCTGTCTATGTCGCCAGTAACAACAACATCCTTCTTACCAAAATGACATAACAAAATATAAAGCAAATGGATGACAAATTTCACTACCTAGTTTACATGACTCAAGCCTAATTGTACATCTTGAAAGTACGAATTTTTCTGAACATAGATTTTATGTCAAACGTAATGACGCATGAATACAACAGTTACATAACCAATAGGCCTAAAAGGCATAACAATGAACTTTCTGCTTATACCTTTTTTGTACCTTCAAACCTAGTGAAATGTTTTACAAGTATCCATCCAATGAAAGTGCATGGATTGTTGCAACTTAATATTTACACCATCGAAATGTTCTAAATGAAATAATATGGTGAAGTTGCTTGCAAAAAACCTAAAACCCAAATGAAACTTTCAAGTTTGAAAGAACATAAAAAGGAATTGAACTGATCTTTTGGTTTGAAGCAACACATGCCTCTTGATGTTTGCCTCCCCACTACAAGACTTTTCACACACACGACAATGCGTGCCAAGGAGCTTCGAAAGAAGAAATGCTAACAAGAACTCTCCTCCAACATTGGGCTCCTCCCAACAAACCTCTTATCAAAATGACGATCTTGGGCATTGACCAATCAACAATGGCATCCAACTTGGAGAGGCTTGCCTTCAATGTACCTCCTCCAATATCATGTCCCAAATGCATCAAAGAATTGAAACCCAACTTGTACTTTGATATCTTCAAAATAACAAACAATTTTCCTTCATAGATGACATATGCATAAGAAAACTTTCTAAACCTATTTATGTCACCCAAGTGGACAATTTATTCAAGAAAGGACTCTTTTTTACCATAATTCAAATACATGTATGTAATAGAAGCGCTACAAAGAAAATACAACATTAAAATCCATACAAACCATTCTTGTTTGGTGTCATGTATATTCTTGCACTAACCTATTTTTACAACTTTTCTTTCATGAAAACTACTCTTTTTGTCCCCTTTCTTAAAATGATTACCATTCTTCTTTGGAACCATAGCCATCAGTGCACAACATGGCATAAGGTATGATTGAATGCTCCAATTGTTCAACAAACTTTTGCATTGCATTGGTGTCTCTACACTTTACAATTTTTTGAACCCTTGCATGCTAACATCACAAAGATAAATCTCTTGTTGCAAATATATTTTATGTGAAATTTCTTTCTCCTTGAAGGAGGATTCTTTCACAACCTTATGAACTGAACCAACCAAATCAGAATTGAAAATTGCATTACATGCAACAAAATTTTCATAAACAATATCATCATTTGGCTTGAACATAAGTACTAAACTTTTACTTGAATTCAGTAGTCTTTTTGCCTGCCCTGCATTAACAACTTACATGTTTAAATTTTTGCGATGGGCTCTCACTATATACTCCACACCATCCTTGAACAAATGATACTTGTTTTCATGGCAGTAAAATATTGCTTTCTGGTCATACAAATATGGACTACCCAACACCACACCTAAAATATCAAGCGGTACCACATCTAACTCTACTTCGTCAACAAAATTGGTAGTGATTGCAAACTTAAACAAACATTTTCTTGTAACCTATAAACTAGCATCTCTTGTTATCCATCCCAAAGGGTATGGTTTATGGCGAGGTATAGTTTCAAGATTCAATCTATTGACTAAGTCTTCAAAGCTAAGATTCGCTTTTGACCCACTATCGAAGAGTGTGTCAATCTTGGTGTGTTTAGATATGACCCTAACATGAAATAACTCAATTCATCTCTTTTCATCTGGAGTAGTAGTTGTGTTACAATTTTGTGAACTATTGCTTGCAATATCTTGTTTTCCTTTTATTCCCATGATAATGATTTTGTTTTCATCACCTGATTCAGAACCTAAATCTTCTTGAGTGATAGCAGTGGTTTTATGTTTCCCTTTATTGTTGAACTTATTTGATCTCATTTTTGGATGGAGTATCCAACAATGATCCTCATTATGTCCCTCTTTCGAACAATGTTTACAAATAACTTTCTCCCCTTCTTTCTTCACACTTGCATTTTTCTTCCCTTTCCATTTTCTCCTTAGGTGAATTTTTATTAATATTCTCTTCATAAGTGTTCTTTCCTCTAGATTCAAGATGTGTGGCTTGCACACATACTTCATCCAAATTAGTTGGATTGAACATAAGAATAGTGTGTTTAAGATAGGAATGTAAACCCCTAATATATTTTAGCAGTGTGTCCTGGGAATTCGAATTCACTCCTAATAAAAAAGCCCTTTTCCTAAACTCTTGTATATAATCTTGGACTATTTAGCCTTTAAGCTGCCTAGAATTCTTCCAACACATAATGTCTTTTTACATATAGGTTAAAGGATAAAATTGTCTTTTAATTGCATAAAAAAATTCAACCCAAGTGATGGATATTAAACCATGGATTCTCATTTCCTCTAAAGTCTTTGCTTCCCACCAAACTAGTACAGCTCCTTCTAGCTCAATGAAGCCAACTAGATCTTTATGTCATCTTCTTAAAGGTTCTTAATTCTACAGTATACCTGTAGTATACCTGGGGGGATAGTATGGGGTACAGAGGGAGGTACCCAAAGGAATAATGTAATAATGGGATGGGCCATAGTAATAAATAAAGTGGCTAACCTGTATCATGTAAGCGACCACAAGTAGTTAGCAATAATGTAATAAGCACGTTGTATTAGATAGATGGTATTGAGGGAACCATGGTAATGACCCATGGTATTGTATGTATGAGGCCTATATAGAGGCTAGAAACTCCCCATTGAGAGATTTCAAGACTACTTTATGGACAAGCATATGGCTTGTGGAGTGTTCTCCTCCCTTAAGGAGTGAGTATATGATGTTTCCCTACCTTAAGGGTTTTGATCAATACAGAACAAATTCTATCTATATTTAGATCTTATATTTCTAGTGATTATTTACAGTTATTGGGTATATTGGTACCATTTCATATATTTACAGGTCAGATCTATAAGTAGTGGTAAGTATACCTAGGGGGGATAGTATGGGGTACAAAGGGAGGTACACAATGGAATAATGTAATAATGGAATGGACCATAGTAATAAATAAAGTGGTTAACCCCTATCATGTAAGGGACCACAAGTAGTTAGCAACAATGTAATGAGCCCATTGTATTAGATAGATGGTATTGAGGGAACCATGGTAATGACCCATGCTATTGTATGTATGAGGCCTATATAGAGGCTAGAGACTCCCCATTGAGAGATGTCAAGGAATATTGTATGGACAAGCATATGGCTTGTGGAGTGTTCTCCTTCCTTAAGGAGTGAACATATGGTGTTGCCCTACCTTAACAGTTTGATCAATAAGGAAGAATTTCTATCTATTCAGATCTTGTTATTTTTGGTGATTATTTACAATTATTGGGTATATTTATATTCTCATATTATTTCTGGTTCAGATCTATAACTAGTGGTATCAGAGCACTTTCTTGGGCAAAACGAATTTTTTTATTTTATTTTTGCAGGAAGTTTTTCGGGCAGTGAGTTTGCAGATCAAATCAGTATATTCTGGTGAAAAATTTGCAAAATATAATTACACATATGGATTGTTTGTGAAAAAATACCCAATTTGAAAAAAAAATTGGCAAA
This sequence comes from Pinus taeda, assembly GCA_000404065.3. Lineage (NCBI taxonomy): Eukaryota > Viridiplantae > Streptophyta > Pinopsida > Pinales > Pinaceae > Pinus > Pinus taeda. The sequence goes on from APFE030199927.1 coordinate 63,465, forward strand.
TCGGAGTCCGGATGAGGTAGATATTGTTGATTTAAAAATCAACTGCGTTGCAGACTTTTTCGGGGCGAAAAATTTGTAGATCAGAGCTCTACGTTCTGGTGAAAAATTTGCAGAACCTAATTGTGGATCTGGGTTGTCTATGAAAAATACCCAATTTGAAAAACACAATCGGCCAAATCAAAGTCCGGATGAGGGATATATCGCTGATTTCAAAATCAGCTATGTTGCAGACCTTTTAGGGGGTGGTGAGTTTGCAGATCAGATGTGTACATTCTAGGGCAACATTTTAGAATCTAATTGTAGATCTGGGTTCTTTATGGAAAAACAGCCAATTCCAAAAGAAAAAATTAGTCGAATCAGAGTTCGGATGAGTGAGATAGCGTTGATTTAAAATTAGTTATTTTTTCAGAAATTTTTGTGATCACAGGATAGTTGCAGCACGAATCTGAAATTCTAGTGCCTAGATCGGGATTTCTATCACATGGGAAGCTACAAAATGGTCTTTCCATTTCCAAAAACAGATCATAATAGGGATTCTGAGCAATATTGACCTCTAGCAGTATTCTTCATGGCTTCTAGCAAGAAATTATTTACAGGAAAAGATGATGGTCCTACTATTGAAGAATTCCTAGAAAGACAAAAGTCATTATGGCCGACACATTGGAAATTTTTCATAGTGGCTAATTTTAAAGATGAGGCAGCCACATGGTTGGAACTACTTAACAGAAAGAAGTGTTTCAACCTGCTCGATGAAGAATTTGAAAAAATCGTTTTAGACAAATGGTCTCATGCTAGAAAACAAGATAATGAGAAACATGTGGGGTTATTTTTCACTGGTATCTGCTTATTACATGTTCATGGATGTATTTAGAAGGAGAACATCATTGTGTCTATAAATCCTAGTTGTAAGAAAAATCTTATAAATGTTAATTTGACAAAAAGATTGCAAATTCCAGCTAAACAAATGGAGCACACACAAGCTAATAATGAGCAGGTGCAAGTTTATAAATATTTGAAGATTTCTATGGACAAGTATGTATTTTCATTTTGATTTTTATGCTTTAGATATGGCTAATGTGAATGTTGTTTTGGGATACCCTTGGATGGAATCATGGGTAGTATCAATATTAATGTGTAGAAGAAATTCCTGAAGCTCTGGTATAAAAGGAAGAAAATTACATTACAAGATATTTCTATCAATAAACAGGTAGATTCCATGAAGGCTAAAGCAGAAGATGTTCCAGGGACTGACACATCATATGATGAGCCCTTGATGGTCGACAACAAAACACAAACATCAAACCAGGTACGAGAAAAATAGGTAGACTCCAAGGAGGCTGAAGTAGAAAATGTTACACGTATAGATATATCAGATGAGGAATTTGTGGTTGAAGTAATATTGGAAGATAAGAAAAAACAACATACACTACAACATGTACCAGATACCAATCAAGCTCCACTAGGTGGTGAATTAAAGAAAGATACATCATTGGTTAAAACTTCGGCATATCACCACCCACATCACCTCGCAAGAAAACAACCAACAATATGGCAACAAATTAGCCACTAGGACAATAATCCCTGCATGACAGATAAAGAGGGGCGGCAATCCACCTACTACACATCAACACAGAAGAGCTACCAGGGTCAACTTCCATCTCAAGTGAGCGAGGCACTAGCTAGATCGAGGGTTCACCTTTCTCTTGGATGGCTAGATGCACATGCTTGGTACTAGTGGACTACTCTTTTGAGTAGATCTTATTATTTGTGTTATTCTTATGTTTTATGAACGAAACATGTTTAAGAGGGGTGGAATGTAGTATACCTAGGCGGGATAGTAGGGGGTACAGAGGGAGGTACCCAAGGGAATAATGTAATAATGGGATGGGCCATAGTAATAAATAAAGTGGTTAACCCGTATCATGTAAGCGACCATAAGTAGTTAGCAATAATGTAATAAGCCTGTTGTGTTAGATAGATGGTATTGAGGGAACCATGGTAATAACCCATGGTATTGTATGTATGAGGCCTATATAGAGGCTAGAGACTCCCCATTGAGAGATGTCAAGAAATATTGTATGGACAAGAATATGGCTTGTGGAGTGTTCTTCTTCCTTAAAGAGTGAATGTATGGTGTTG